>JAADVK010000186.1:0-39395 GCA_023334975.1 Globisporangium sylvaticum
AAGCAAACAAGCAAGTCCAAACAAGCAAGCAAACAAGCAAGCAAACAAGCAAGCAAACAAGCAAGCAAAGAAAGCAAGCAAAGAAAGCAACAAGCAAGCAACAAGCAAGCCCCACACGCAACTCGGCACTCCACTTCTAAGCGACATGCACGCCATGGACAGCTCCGACCTGGAGCTACACACGGACTCGAGCAGCTCCGGCGGCTCGCCCCGTGGCTCCAGCAGCCCCTCGAGCGACCGCGGCTTCCCCACAAGCCACGGCGGCGGCTCGTCCTCCATGTCCCCTCGCGCGGCCGCGGCGCTGCTCGCGCTCATCGACCAGGACCAAGAGCGCGACGTGACGTCCTCGCACGTGAGCATCAAGCCGAACCTGAAGCTCATGTCCAACAGCGAGCGCGGCAAGTACTACCGGCGCAAGCGCAAGCTGTACGCGGCCGAGCTGAGCGCGAGCGTGAGCAAGCTGCGGCGCCAGGTGGAGACGCTCGCGACCACGCACCAGCTGCGCCAGGAGCTCGCGGTCTCGCACACGCAGACGCCGCTCGGCTCGCACGCCAAGCTCGTGCGCGAGTACTGCGCGCAGTTCGAGTTCGGCACGCCCGTGCAGATTGTGATGACGACAGGCTTTGGCGGGACTACAGGTGGTGCGGGTGCAGGCCAACTGGCGCGCATGGCCACGGCGTCGAGCCAGCAGCGGGCTTTTCTACACGCCGCGATGGTGGAGCAGGTCGGCTTTGGCGAGTTCTCCGGCATCGAGCTGCTGCTGGACCAGTGGCAGCGCTACTCGATGTACCACGCGGCGCTGCGCTTCGAGCTCAAGTCGCTGGAGGTCGTGAGCCCTTTGTCCATGAGGGATGATAACAGAAATGAAGACGAGGAGCCCGTGCCGCCGGTGATCGTCGTGCGCGCGGACCTGCACGTGCGCTACTCGCCCGAGACGATCAAGCAGGTGTTCCCGCACCTGATGGACGACCACGCGCTCGTGCAGGAGCTCATCGGCCTCGAGGTCACGTACCCGTGCGTGAACCACTTTTACTTTACGGCCGACGGCAAGATCGAGCGGTACAACCCCGAGGTGGACTTCATGGCCGCGCTGGCCGCCAAGATCCGCAGCATCGCCGGCGTGGCGCACGTGCTCAACCGCGCGCTGATCGCCAAGGACCACATGATCGGCGTGCTGGAGGACGAGTTCGACCGAGCGGTCACGATCTCGGAGGTCGAGGAGGAGCCGGAGATCATCACCGCCGCGCCAGCGCCAGTGAGCATCAGCAGCTACGATACGACCAGCAGCAGCAGCAATGGCTCATTCTCCACAGTAACAGCATCGGATAAGCGAGACGCGACCGGGATGAGCGAGAAGCCGGCGTCCCGATTCGACCTCGAGTTCATTCTCTCGTAAGAGATAAAGGGGGGGTCGGGTAAGCGGTCGATCGGTCTATTTTATCGAAGGAGTTGTATTTTTACTATCAAGCTAGGAGGAAGTTTATAGTGGTGGGTATTGTATGGGGAGGTTGTGGGGGAAGCGAAAATGGTCACGTGTGGAATTTGGTTTCTTTTGTTTTCTATTGAAAATGGTGGTGGTGTGTGTGTGTGGTTGAGGAATCCCTTTATCCGGTATTCCTAACAGCTAACAACTTGCTTGGTAGGCTTGAGGAACGAACAATGCGGTCGACTGGCCCTAGACCTTCAGGATCGCCTCCAGATTGCCCGCGATGCACGTGTTGTAGAGCTGCTCGTACGCTCGAAGATGCTTGTTTGAGTTGCCCTCGCCGACCTCGTCGTCAGTCATGAGCAGCAAGTCGGTCTTCTTGAGCGCGTGGATCCACTCGACGTGGTCTCGGAGGTCGTGGGTCATGTCCTTGAGTCCCTTGTTGTCGTCGCTGTAGTCTTCGCTGTAGAGCAGCTCGGACGCGAACTTCAGGTCGATCTGAGTCGTGGACTCGGCCACTAGGTGCGCGCACATCCACTTTTCCGCTGCTTTTGTGATCTCCCCTGGCGTGTTTGGCCGATGCTGCGGGTTGCCATACCTCGCGGAGTGAAAGTATGAAGTATGCGGCAGAGATGGGGGTCATGCACGCAGGCACGGCGCTGTAAATCTGGGCGGCGAACGCGTCGAGCGCTCGGAACGCGAGTCCCCCCTTGCTTCTTCGGGACTCTTGCTCCGCGTCCCTCAGAAAGTCATCGAGCGCGGTCTGCACGTTGACGTAGAAGCTGAGCGTTGTGGAGATTTGTGCTGCCACTGGGAGTGCTGGCGTGTAGGCGGCCGTCGTCAGGGGGTTTGCCGATCTGAGAGACACCAATGGCAATTGCAGCAAGAATCCTTGAGCCTTGACCATGACGAGCTTGACTTGAATTGCTGGTTCTCGAACCCAAGCGAGTGAACAACAACCTGAAAATGGAGGTGAGAGAAGGATAACTAGCATTGTCCAGGAGGCCGAAGCGTCTTCTTGCTGTCGGAATTGGACGTCCACCTGGTGTCCTCGTTTGCGTCCTCGTCCTCGTCCTCGACAGGACTCACTGGAGGGCTATAGCCCCAGCTTTCTCGCCCTCTGAATATGGATGGTGGACGCCCTCCAGCCCCCTTACATGTATCCCCCATTGAAAGATCGACAGCGCGCTTTTGGGGTTCATACTCACTAGCTCCACTGAACTTGACTCATACTCCAATTGTCCACGCCATGCGCAAAACTCCGTTGGTCTTCCTCCTCCTCTTCAGCGTGCTCGCTGCGACGTCCGCAGTCCTCCCAGCCGGCTCACGAAACAACACGAGGTCTTTCAAGCGAGAGGTCGCGTGCGTCGCTGCCGCCGTCGCCCCTGGCATGAAAGCCCCAGGTGTCCCATATACGCGTCGATGGTGGTTCCCCTTACGCACACCGACTTGGTGCTCTCCAGCGGCCTCGTGGTCCGCACCCAACTTGAGAGCTTTGGCACGCAACTGAACGAATCCAACGCGCTTTCCACTCGCTGGTACGCGAGTTTGCAATGCGAGAAACAGCGGCTCGACTTGTCCAGCGGCACTCGGCTCGTCACGAGAGAAGAAACCCAACAATCGCTCGGCGATGTCTCTGCGGGGCGGTCCGCAAGCAGCTATCGAGAGCGATTGCGATCGCGTACTGTCGAGCTCTGCTACGAAGTCGCCAGGTCTTGTAGTACAGGCGCGACGATACACTTTGTGAAGAGCTTCTCGAATGCCGCCTCCACTGAGGTAGCGTCGCTCGCCGTGGTGAGCCAGCGCAGAGTAATGCGCTCGCGCGCGTAGAACTTCTTCGCGACGTGCAGCACTTGCTCGTTCACACGTCGCTGGCCGAGCTTGTCCTCCTCTTCCGGGGCTTCAGTGGCACCCTCACTATCCTTACGATCGCCGAAGAGCACATCAGCAATCATGGTCTCGTCCAGGGAGGAGGTAAACGCGTACCCCAAAGAAGGACAAATCCACTTCTCGGCCTGTTCAAGCATCTGCTCGGACGATGCTGGGATCGAACTCGTCCGCGGGTCGTCGAAGGCGAAGGGGAACTCAGCGTTACTTCCTCCAGCGGCGCGGGATACCGCCAAGTAGGCGTCTTCCGGCGTCAGTTCTGGTGGTAGTGCGAGGTCATCGGGGGTCTCACACGCGCTTGACGGGCAGTCTGAAGTCGCACTCCGTTCTGATCGCGCGTGGGGTTGTCTGACTGCTGCTTTTCGTGGAGCGAGATGGTATTTTGCAGATTCACGTACAGGTCCAAGTGGTACGGAAGAGCGTATCTGCTCGCCAGGACAGGGTCTTGCAGCAGCAGCAGCGACAGCAACGCAGCCCGCGCTTCTCCCGTCTGCACTGCCTCGTAGTCTGTCTGACCAAACCAAACGGTGGAACGGTTGGACCAGCTGGGTGGTCTCGCAGTCGGTGATTACGAGGATCAGATTAGGAATGACTATTTGGAAGCAGACAGCGAGCGCGTTCTTTCAGTATCTGCTTTTGATTGTTATTGCATCATCGTGCTGCCATGAAGCCCTCCGTGACAGTGCTGTTGCTCTTCACGCTGGCATCACTATCGAGTATGCGTGTCGAAAGCGTAGCGTCAAGACGGACAGCAAGCTGCAGCCGCGAGGGATGCCGCAAGTACACTGACACGAGGGAATTGCTCCCAAGTGTGATCGACCTGAACACCATGAATGCCGTGATCAAGAATGCAAGCCTGCGACCCCCAACACCTTCGGCTTCGAGTGGATCGGATCCTCTTCCGGACTGGGTGATCGTTTTCTGCGCGACGGTGAATGTGTGGGGGCTCGTTCTCGTTCTCCTGCGCGAGTACATCCGACGCGACCCGAGTCGGTGGATCCGGCTTCTTCTCGATCTGGACCCAGATGACGATGCGGCCGACGATGCCACTCACTCACAAGTTGTTCCCAGCCAACACCAACATCACCCGATGGTCAAGCTGCTAGTGGTGCTGCAGTCGCTGATCCACATAGTATTTCTACTGCTACTCCAAGCAACGCCAGAGAGCCTGCAGCTGTAATGGCTCTGGTGAACGACACGCTCGCCTCTTCTTCTTCAGCGCCACAGCAACTCACAGGAAATGATGTAACCATCCCAGAGAGCCCTTCTGGATCTCTCAACCACCCCGACTGAGTTTGAATAGACCATAGAAGCTTTGCATTTTACCAAAAGGCATTTCTAGTTCTTTGCATCCTCACCTATCTTCATATCCTCTACGAGCGACCTCACTACACACTTTGTAAACATTTTCTCGAAAGTCGACTCCACATCCGGCATAACGCCGCTCGCAAGCGCGAACATACGGAGCTCCGTACGCGTTTGCGCGTAGAACTTGTCCACAGTGTGTAGAACTCGGTCATCCAAGCGCCAGTGGCCGGTTTCGTTCACATCTCCGGCTATGGATGGCTCGCCGTAGAGCACCTCGTCATTCAGAGTTGCTTCCAGGTACAGCGCGAAGCCCTGTCTGAGAACGCGGCAAAGCCACTTGTCGGCGATTTGAAGCTACCAGCTACCCAACTTTCAGAACAGAACGTCAGTGAGCCACCATCATCAACAGTCAACTCGAAAGACCACGTCGCTGCCACGGATACCACAAGTCACAAGATCAAGATCGACTTCATTTCCGTCTGAGGATCGAGCGAATCCCCTCTTCTGGGTCCTCGTTGGCTGCGTCGCGATACTCATCGTCGGGCTCCTACTCCTGATGCTTCGCGACCACATCCGATGCCACCACTCCGCTCAGTGGTTCCAGCTTCAGGATCTCGATCTCGACGGAGCAGACCCAGCGTCGCATCATGTTGCCCCCGATTCAAGACCATCGCCTGATGACCAAGGTCACAGATCCCCAGATGTGTCTTCTGATTCTGAAATGACTGGTGTTCCGGCTGCTGATATCACGGACCTTGTGAACGACACGCTACTATAGTCTCTCCTACCTCATCATCAGCACCACGCGAAATCGGGTGACAGGTCCTCTTAAACCAATGATCCACACACTGAGCTGAGCAATTCTGTAAACCAGCAAGCCTTGACGTTGTCAAGAGGTGGATTAGGCTGTGACAACATTATAGCTGCTATGGGTGCTGTTGCACCAGTGGAGAACCTCAGTCTGTCCGCCATATTTCGCAAACCGTCTGATGTCTTGTGCTAGCGAGCTGTCCTTGCGGCTATTATTGTTTGCGTTGTCTGCTGCTGCTGGCAAGTTCAGGTCTTGCTGACTCGACAACCAGCGAAGCACCTCCAAATGACCATTCACAGCCGCGTACTTGCACGCTCTCGAGGACACGACCTGTAGCGCATTACCACCACCGTTCTGAGTCTCAAAGAGCCACTTGAGCACCTTCAGATGCCCGTTCTGAACCGCGAGGTCGACTGCGCGAGCGCTGCAGCCTTCTTCTCGGTTCTCGTGAAGCCACGTGAGAACCTCCAAGTGTCCTGAGGACGCGGCGCCGTCCATTGCAGCGGTCGAGCAGCCTTCGTTGCGGTGCTTGTGCAACCACTGGACGACCTCCAAGTGGCCGTTTGCTGCTGCAAAGTCCATCGCACGCTTCGTGCATCGCAGTTGGGAACGTGGGTAGTGGTGGTGGAGCCACTGGAGGATCTGGAGATGGCCGTTCTGCGCTGCAAAGTCGATCGCGTCGGAGCTGAAGGGTGATAACACCCTAGAGCTGTTGCTACTGAAGTGAGAATTCAGACTCAGCACTTGGAGCAGGTTGAGGCAGCCGAAGCGAGCCGCGACGGTCACGGATCTCCACTCGAGCGCGCCGCAGGGACTCAGGTCGACGAGAAAGTCCACGATTTGCTGTATGAGCTCTCGTTGCGGCAGCTTGAGCCTCAAGTAGTGAGCAGCGAGCTCAGCGCCGTCTGCGAGTTCTGGCAGCGTTGCCATTGTTGCGGATACTGTTGTTGTATGAGGTCGGAAACCTACTTTGAGATAGTACGCCGAAAATCTGGAGGCTGAGGAAGTCTGGAAGCCGCCTAGTGGAGCTGGGGCCAGGAACTTGAGCGCGTCGAGCCACGAAGTCATCGCGTGGTAGACTGCGAGGAGGGTCTGGAAGGGGAAACCGGAGAGACCACTGGAGACTGGGGCTAGCATATCTTCTGTGTCGTTGCTTGCAACTGGGTGTGCTTGGAGGGAGGCGAACTGGAAACTGAGGAGACAAAGCCCAGAGGACAGGTAACCGCGAGAAAGTTCATTTTCACACCCGCTTTCAATAAGTCCGACTTGGTTGGTGGGGGTTCGAAAAATAATTAAGATCAGGTTTACTGGTTTGATGAAAAGCCCTGGTTTATGAAGCGACCTTGTGATGAAAAGCATGGGCTGATATTGTGTGGTGTGTGTCTTTGTTGCGGGGAATAAAGACATGAGCCCTAGACAACCACAGGGCTAACCTACTGGTTTCAAATGATAAGTGTGACGAGTGCGTGTAAATCAGCTTTTGTGAAAGCTGGAGGCTCTCAGGGGCTGGGGAACAAAGTATTGTGATTGAAATACTGTCACTGTTGTCAGTCACAATTGTCGATTGTTCATGGATTGCAATCGATCGGGTCTTATTGTCATATTCTACCCAATATAATATTGCATTTTTCAGCCACATTCACACACAACAACTCCCGCCAATCAGATGAACAGAAGCGAACCGACCTTCACTTTTGCCACCTGTACCCTCTCTCGCTTTCTTGGCACCATTTCGTACTCCAAGCCATTGTACTCAAAGACTGCAGTACAGATTTGCTCACTTTTCAAAACCCAACAAAATGCAGCTACCAAGCTAATACAACACTATTGTTGTTTTTGCATGCTGAAGTCAAGCGTGACCAAGTTATATAAAATCGTTTGCATCAGCATCTGCCAAGCCCTCCGACGCTTTCCAGGTGCATAGTGTGAAACGAGCAAAAGGCTTCACCGAAAGACGATCGTTATAAAAACACAAAAGATGCTGTGAGAACTTCTGACTACGTGCACAGTTGGCTTCCACATAGGTACGATACACTTTATCGGGCCACCACCGAGTCTTGTGCACTCGGCAACTTCACTTCAGTTCGACTGGCTTTGACAAGCAACGAGCGTTATATTGTGGAGGACTCGAATAGTTGGCAATCGGCAAAACCTGAACTTCACTACCAGCGACCCCTCCCCATGACGTCGACATGCACAGAAAAGTTGATGGCAAGTCACATAATTTGATTGAAAGAGCGGTCGTACAGCTGAAACAATTGTGATCGACAGACGAGTACTAGTTCTTTGCGTCGGAAGCGCTGAGAGTGCGTGCGGCTCTCCTGAGGTGGACAGCATTGGCAGTGTGGCAACCATTAACTTGATACTTGATACTCATAAAAGTACTCCACTTGACAAGACACTTTTTCGGGCTTTTTTCTAATTTCACAGTTTCACAGGGTTTTTTTTACAAACTGAAAATACACAGAGGGTATTTGTTTAGCGCGTAGGCTACTCAAATCAACACTATTTGTCCTCCAGACTGATTTGAGCAATCGCACTTTATTGAGCTAGCCGAGTTGAATCAAACGACAAAACGAAAATTGCATCTCAAATCACGAAGACACCATGGACGTCCTGGAAGCGCGCGAGCAGCAGCTCCACAAGCAGCTCTTTGGGGACAGTGGTGCCACCACAAGCAGCAGCGCAAACACAAGCATCACGGACAAGATCAGCGACCTGAACGCGCGCTTGGAGCACCTCTACGGCGCCGTCGCGGGCTTCTCCCGACTCCACGACATGTGTACGTTTTGTTTTGCCCATATCCTTCTTCTCTATGCCTCAATCTGCGTTTAACGTGACTGCGTATCTGTTTGCTGCGTTTGCCGATGAACTCAGACGCTGGCGTACAAAAAGAGCTGGAGCTACAGCCGTCCAGCACGTTGGGCTCGAGCGCGCCGCGAGCAGGCGAGGAGATCAAGCGCGCGGTGATCCTGAGCTCGGAGGAGCGCATCGACGAGGTCGTGCGGGAGTTCCGCAAGCTCAAGGAGATGCAGGGCGTGCTCGCGCTGCTGGAGCAGCTGCGCAGCCGCAGCCCCGTGGACGACTCGCAGCTGCGGACGCTCGAGCGAAGCACCGACCTGCAGTCGCAGCGCGCGCTGGCGCTGCATGCGCGCGTGGAGCGGGTGCTCGCCATCTACCACGAGATGATCCAGACCTTGTCGGAGAAGTGCGTCGAGTACAGCATGCTGCTGGATCAGTTGTCGTCTGTGTGATGCACGCAGCGTGCGCGCTCTCTCATTTATAGGCTTTTGAAACGCCTATTACATTAAGGAGTGATGACTGTGCACCTTTTCTCTCACATATATTATAAGAATGCGTAACCTGGATGGGATGAATCGCAAAAATCCATAAAGAAGATGGATTTTGAGTGCGTCTGATTTTTTTAGGCGAAAAAAGGTTACCCACATGCATGTTTTGTGCAAATAGTCAAGACACGGTGGAATCAACATATTTTTCATACAACACAAATAGACATTGACGTGGTGGGCTCACTCACTCCTCCGTGTTTTGCGTCAGATACTGCTGTCAATAGCTTGTTTTGGAACGTTTGACACTGGAAAGACCCTTGCTCAGGTGGTTGCAAAACAGCTCATGGTCCTCAACGGACCCATTCCGCAACAAGCACCGCAAGCACCAAACAAGCAGAGCCAGTGCAACGCCTCTCATCCATGACGCAAGCTGCGCTCCATGACGCGCGCATGCGGCGCCGCCACGTGAAGACGCGCGTGCGCCAGCTGCTCGGCGCCGCGTTCGTGGTCGTCGCGTGCTGCGCCGGCATGCTCGCGCTCTTCTCGCGCGCGTTCCCATTTAGCAATCTCAGCGGAAGCACAAGTGCACGCGGCCGACTGCTGGCAGAGTCCACAAACAATGCAACAGCGTCAACCAGCAGTGAAGAAGAAGAAGACGACAGCTGCGCAGGCCTCGCGGACTGGGAGCTCAACGGCGGCATCGTCGTGTACATCTGCGCGCTGCTCTACCTGTTCGTGGCGCTCGCGATCATCTGCGACGACTACTTTGTGAGCGCGCTCGAGAAGATCACGGACGCGCTCGGGCTCTCCAAGGACGTGGCCGGCGCGACGTTCATGGCCGCCGGCTCGTCCGCGCCGGAGCTCTTCGTGTCACTCGCAGACAACGTGTTCGCCAAGCCCGAGGCGAGTCTGGGCATCGGCACGATCGTCGGCTCGGCGATCTTCAACATCCTGATCATCATCGCGCTCTCGGCGCTGCTCGCTGGCCAGCATCTCGTGCTCGACTGGCGTCCGCTGCTGCGCGACTCGATCTGGTACACGTGGGCGATCATCGCGCTGACGATCTCGGTCTGGGACGAGACCGTCGACGTGTACGAGTCCGCGATGCTCTTTGGCTCGTACGCGTGCTACATCCTGTACATGAGCCAGAATGAGCGCGTGGTGAACAAGTGCTGCAAGCGTCCCGACGACATTGAGTTCAGCGACGACGCAGAAAGCAACAAAGAAGCTGGCGAGCTCTCAGCGGAGGACGCTTTGGCGGCACAGCAGGCAGCGGCGATGGTGGCGACTGCTGCCGCTGGTACCGCACCTCTCAAGTCGCAGACGTCATCGGGCTCTCGCCCATGGACGATCGACGTCGAGCGCGTGGAGAAACGAAGCGATGAGAACCCAAAGCTCGAGCGCAAGACAAGCGAGTCGTCGGCGCAGCTGCGCCGCACGCACTCAAGCGCGCAGGACGGTGACCCGCGCGCGCGGTTCGCGGACGCGTCGTCCAAGGTGAACCCGATCTACCAGTCCAAGTACCGCATGTTCCAGTACCACCCTAGCATGAGCCGCCAGAATACGCAGAACTCGCTTGAAATCGGCGCGGGGCGAACGTCAAGCGTGGACAAATCCATGGCGGTGGACGCTTCGGCGGTGACGACTGTGAGCAGCGTCCCTGGTGTCCAAGAGGTGGACATGCACGAAGAAGGACAGGAGCAGCTCGGCGGGTACTTTGACGAGCTCTTTGACGTGCCCGAGTCGCTCGCCGGCAAGGCGTGGTTCGTGTTCACGCGTCCGATCGTGATCATCGCGCGGGTGACGATCCCGGACTGCCGGTACCCGCAGTTCTCGGGCACGTGCGGCTTCACGGCGACGTTTATTGTGGCGATCGTCTGGATCGCGTTCCTCTCGCACTACACGGTGGTGTGGGCGACCAAGTTTGGCTGCATCGCCGGGATCCCGTCGGCGCTCATGGGGCTCACGATCATCGCGGCGGGCACGTCGATCCCCGATGCGCTCAGCTCGATCCTGGTCGCGCGCGACGGCCACGGCGACATGGCGGTCTCCAACGCGCTCGGCAGCAACGTGTTCGACATCCTCCTGGGCCTGGGGCTGCCGTTCTTCATCTCGAACCTCGTGTACGGCGAGCCCGTGCCGATCGCGGGCGACGACCTGGAGCTCTCGATCTTCATCCTCTTTGGCGTGCTGCTCATGCTCGTGGCGATGCTCATCGCGTCCAAGTGGCGACTACGCCCGCTCGTCGGCGCGTTCCTGCTCAGCCTCTACGTGGTCTACGTCGTCGTCACGTACCTGCGCGGCCTGGGCATGATCTAGAAGCGGCGGAGGGTGGCGTGTGGGTGGTACAGTACTGTATGTAGATGCTGGCGTGGGAGTGAGAGAGAGAGAGAGAGAGCGATGAAGGTGCGCGTCTCTGGTGACTCAGCGCAGGAGCGGACCTTGGGATGTGAGGGTGGCGCGCGCCATCATCACCTGTATCATCATACATCATACACTAGGCATTAGGCTTCAGCTCCGCTGTGCAAACAAGCTCACGTTCGAGAGCAGATACATGTACATGTATCGCATCAACCTGATGGAGTGCGCTTGTTGAGTTTTGGTGTGCAATCATGTTTGGGTCACGCGCTGACAAAAGCACCAGTCTCCCACACCTCTCCAAAATAGTCAATATTACAGTGCGCATTCCGTTGTGATACATTTGCGCGTATTTTGACCTCCTTGTTTTAATACCTTGCTGGTTTTGATATGATGCGTGTTGAGACTACCTACTATAACCAATACACTGGAGTAGGCAATGCTCAGGACTGCACATCTGTTTGAAGACAACAGTGACTTGTGAGCACATCCGCCGCTTGGTTATCCTGCTCGATGGGCAAAGTGGCGATGCCCCGTGAGTTCGTTGATCAAGGTGGTGGCTGGCAGCATGCATTCCTTGCGCGATTGTCGATTGACGATTGACGCGCGGTTGAGTTGAGCGTGGGACTGCCATTCCGTCCTGGCAACTGTATCTCTTCGCGCGCAGTCACTCACTCGCCACCCCAGCCACCTCTCATCCTCAAGTCACAAGAAGAAGAAGGCACGCGAAGCAGCAGTCGGTCAGTCTGTAGCTCCTCATTTCCACATCGACGCGCTGGCCCCACCCACCTCACCTCACCCCACCGAACCAGCAAGGCGACCACAAGCACCGAGATGGCGAGTCGACCGGAGCTGCTGCTGGACCCCGAGGTCGCCGAGCGCCGCCGCAAGCAGCGCGAGCTCAAGCGCCGCTTCCGACAGCGCAAGCGGGTACGTGCGTGTACACCACATGTCGTTTAGCTAGTCGACTGTATTATTGTCAAGCGTCGATGAGACCACATTGATCTGACTAACATGGTCGCTTGCTATTTATCGATCGTACGTTTGTGTAGAATGACATGGAGGAACTGCAGCAGCAGCTGCAGACGCTCGAAGCCTGCTACAACGAGCTGTACGCGGCGAGAATGACGCAGACTTCAGCAGCAACACTGCAACTGCAACTGGAACTAGAGCCATTGCCTTTCGGCAACAACTGCACCAGTAGCATCAATGCTACCATGGTGTGCTCGCCGTCCTCGGTTTCGTCTCTGTCGTCTGTGCTCCAGCAGCGCTACGACGACTCGAAGCGCGAGATGGAGCGCTTGCGCGCGCAGATCGCGGCCATGCGGCTCCGCATGGAGTCCTTCGACCGCTTCGTGTCCATCGACGGGTACCTCATCGGCCTGCGGAGCCCTGCGCCGCGCGTGCTCGAGTCCAAGCTGCCAGCGCCGCCTAGAAGAAACCCGCGAACGGCCACGATCATGACCGAAGCCGAGTGCCAGCGGATCGTGCAGCAGTGCTACCGCGACATCTGCGCGCGCAAGTGGCCCGGCGAGTGCGTGAGCACGGGCTCGCACATCCTGGGCTGGACCGACAAGCGCTGCATCGAGAACGACGCGACGCTGCACTTTGCGCTCTCGAAGCACTTCGCGTACGCCTCGGCGCACGATTTCATGGCCAAGACCTGGGACATCATCACGTCCGAGAAGCTCCAGCACGCGCGCTGCGTGCAGAAGTCGACCTTGGGCCTCAAGGTGCTCCAGGTGATCAACGACGACATGATGCTCCTCCAGCGCCGAGTGTACCACGCGCACCTGAGCACAGTCTCGTGCCTCAACATGCTGGCGTTCCGCATGCGCACGCCGAACGGCTACATCTTGGCGTACAAGAGCGTCAAGCTGCCCGAGTACGAGACTCACGACGTGTTCGTGTACGACGCCGAGCAGAAAAGCCATATCCGCGACGACCCGGAGCTCAAGCACGTCTGGATCGAGTCGTTCCACTGGTGGATCTTTGAAGAGGACGAGGACAGTAGTGGACCCGTTGTTGCTGTTGTTGATACTGATGCGAAAGAGGAGGAGCTCGTGCGCTTCTCGGACGCCGAGATCGACCGGTTCATTGGCTCCGAAGGTGGCTCGGAGGATACTGTTGGCGGTGGGCTCAACACTGCGATGGGCATGACTTCGTCTTCGTCGCCACCTCAGAGGTCCAAGGGCCTGAGCGTGACCCTGGGCGGCGTGACGAGGAACCAGGACGTGCACTACATCGGCTACTTCTTGGTCGAGATCGTGTCGTGCGTCATCCGCTGGGAAGGCGTCGTGGGGCCGTCGCGGCTCACGTTCCTGGACCTGTCAGAGGAGAACGAATAATGAGTCAGTCAGTCAGTCGAGCAGTGCAATAGCCTCACCTCACAGCCTTAGAGATCCCTGTAGACAGAGGCATCTTCAATTGCTTCACACTTTTCTATTTAACTTAATCCAGACTTTCGCACACTCACACAAGCCTGATATGCCATCAGCACATCTGAGGCATGCCCACTGGGGACCAGCTCCCAAAGTGCACCTGGCTGTTACTTGAGAACTGCTGCTGCTGCTGTTGCTGCTGCTGGTCGTGAGAGAACGGCGGCCCTCCTGCTCCTTCAGCACCGGTCTCATAATCATCGACCAGCAAGCTGCTGATGCTGCCGCGCTCGTTCTCCAGCGCCTGCGGCTCGGGGTCGTCTTCGCTGCGCAGGATGAAGTTGGGGCCGATGAACTCGTGCTCCCAGCGCAGCGACAGCAGCAGCACCTCGACGGACCAGTAGCGGCTGCTGGCCCCTTGAGCGGGCACGGCGCCGACGAAGCCCCCGTTGCAGTGCTCGGCCGCCGGACCGGCCTCCCGCCAGATGCACCAGCTGAACTTGTCGAGCCACACTTTGCGGTGCGAGATCCCCACGGACGCGAGCGCCTCGACCTCGTCGCGCTCCTCCAGACGGCTTGGGTCGATCCCGTAGAAGAGCATGACGTAGCCGTCCTCGATCTGGAAGAGCGTGATGAGCAGCAGCGAGCGCACGAGCACGGTCGCGCCAGTCTCCTCGTTCGTGATCGGGTCGCGCTCCTTGGCCTCGTACTCCTGGTAGATCACGACGTTGTTCTCGTCCACCTTCTGCGCCACCTCGCAGTGCATCTTCATGGTGGCCGAGTAGAACGTCTGGAGCTTGGCCGGAGACGCCAGCACGGGCCACGTGCGCGCCGCGATCTCGTGGGTCGTGTGGTTGTAGAACATCTTCTGCAGCGAGAACTTGAGCAGCTCGTCCTCGACGCGCCGCCGGTCCGCCCAGCCGCACACCGCCCCTCCCGTGCTCGCGTAGTTCTCGCTCTCGGTGAACGTCATGATCTTGGCGTACACCTCGCGGCCGATGTCGTAGCACTCGACCACGCTAAGTGGACGCTTCATGCGCGCCGGGCAGCGCGCGCGCAGCTCCGCGAGCACCTCGGCGCGTCGCTTCTCGCTCCTGGCGCCGAACATGTCGTCGTACGTGAGCCGCTCCGAGTCCACGAGCAGCTGCGCGCGGCACTGGAACTTGACGTGCAGCTCGTGGAGCTCCTTGAGCATGCGGTGCTCGTCCTTGAGCTCGTCGTGGGTGGCCACGAGCTTCTGCAGCTGCTTGCGGTAGCCGCCGTCACGCGCGACTTGCTCTTCTTGGTGGTGGAGGTCGTCACTTGGGACGAGCTCACTGCTGTGCTGACTCGGTCGGGACTCCGTGTGCGGCGGTGGTGCGCTGGCGCCGCCCTTGAGCGTCCTCATCTGGGTCTTGTAGCTGCTCTCGAGCGCCGCGACCTCCGCGCGCAGCGTGTCCAGGATGTTCTGTAGAGTTATAGCACGATAAGATCATTAGCCTTGGGTCCATCCAAAGGTGAGTTGTGAAGTGAGTTATGACGTAAGGTGTCAAGCAGCAGCCAGGGTGAGCCTTAGCAACTTGCTTACTGTACACCGCGCCGCAAGGCAAGAATCGTCAACGACAGAAAGAGAAGAAAAAGCTTGAACGTACGAGCTTGCGGTAATAGGACTTTTGCGCGTTCACGCGGTTCTGCTCGCGCCGGCGCTCGATGTCCTTGTAGGGCGTCTTCTTCTTCTTGGCGGCTCCATCGCCGGTCGCGAACTTCTCCAACTGACGTGGCATGGTCGGTCAGGTCTGGTCAGGCAGGCAGGCAGTCTTGTGAATTCTCAGCCTCAGCAACGAAAAAGAAATCACTTTCTTCTGTTCGATGAGGTGTGTGTGTGTGCACGCGTGTGACTGGGGGAGTCTGAGTGAGTGAACGAGCGAGCGGCTTGGCTGAGGTACGAAGCGCGCTGATTACTTGGGAGGGAGCAGAAATCAAAGTAATTGAGGACGAGAAGCAGCAGCAGAAGAAGGAGACGGCGCTGAGGATCGCCACCTTCCGATGGCGCTTGAGATAGAGCGTCCTGTAGTACGTCTACGGGTGCTGAGGCCCAGCGGAAACAACAATCCACCCACCTTCCTTGCTTCCTTGCTTCCTTGCTTCCTGGCCCGACAGCTGGCACTGGAGCGTCATGCTTTCGCCCCGTGAATCGTGCTCGGTTCCCAGCCACACACATGGTGCATGAAGACCCGTGATTGAAGCGGTAGTGCAATGCCCAGGCTGGGAGGGCGAGGGATTCCGCAGCTGGCAAGCAATCGAGGAGCCCACATTTTGTTCTATTTTGTACCCTGTCTAATTCGATGAGAGATTGAAAGGCATTTAAGTCAGATTGCCCCTGTCTTATTTTGTGAAACGGCTTTTGTCTGTCTGTCCTGTCTCTTCACCCACTCCTAGAAACAGAAAAAAACGGCGATGGTGCAGGGGGATGGGCCGAGTTGCGTTTTGTGTTTGCTGTTTTTCGGCTGGCTTTGTCGGCTTTCTGAACGTTCCTATTCACAGTGCTAGAAACTGGCTCCCCATTGTTTGCACCAATATCGGAAGACACAACATGATCAAAAAGAGACTGAACAGAAACTATGGGTAGTGCTCGAGAGTACTGTTCGCACACTCGCCGCTGCTTAACAGCGCTGGATGGCGGTCAGCCTTGGACATCATAATCGGAATCGTGCCGCCCCTCGCCTTTACAGACAGACCACTCCTCCTCCCTTTTCCTTCCTTTCTTCCTATGACAGGCGCAACAGTTGCGCAACGTGCGACAAGATTGCACCAGACAGACAGACAGACAGACGCTCACAGTCAATCAGACTGAACCTAAGAATCGATTTGTTGGCGAGGCGTTTGTTTTGCTGGTTTGTCCCGTCAAGCCCTTCAGGTTTCCTTTTGCATGCTCGCGTGGAAGTCGCGCATCTGTAATCAGTGTGATTAGCGAGGTGGGCCATACATCCAGACCTGACTGACATCCTGGCTACAGTACACCAGTCGCCAGTCGACAGCCTGCTTTGAAATCAAGGAAGGACAGCCGAGCGTTTGTTTCTGTGTCCGACCAGGTCTGTCAGGTCCGCGAGTGATTGCCGCGAGTCTGTCTGGCTGTCCGTCCGCTTTGTGATGTCCTATCTCGCCGATGGTCCTTTGCTGGCGTGTACATTTCGCTGCTTGTAGGGAAGGACTGGGGATGGATACTGTACACGCCAGCAAACTTTGCTGGCGTGTATGAAATTCACTGCTTGTAGGGAAGAACTGGGCTCGTCATGCGCGAGCTTCGCCTTCACTCGCCCACAGATGATCCTGCTGTGCGCTGAATGCGCGCGCCTTGGCCTTCAACCACCACAAGACCCGGCTTCCTACTGCTGCTGGCCATCCATTCGTAGCTCCTCGCTGGTATGGTCGTCCAAGATTGCATACAGGAGGTAAACTGTACATACTCCCCGCCAAGACTCTCTCTTTTCATCCACTTTCCAAACTTCTTTACTTCTGCATTCTTCATTTTAGCGGGGGTGACCGTCAGTCCCTTCATTCATTCCCCATTTCTCTCTCTCCTTGCGTCATAACTTCTGCACGCTGCACATGAGGATCTCTCAATCTCTCGCTTGGTCGCTCCTTCGAACAGCAAACACCCTTGTGTCATTTTGCGATTGCGTCTCACTGTGCGAAGCCACCGTTGTATACTTCTGATGAGTCCCACGAGGACGCTGACGGCGATGGGGACGACGCGCCTTCTGATGTGTCCGTGTCATCGATCGACCACGTCAGCCGCGAGTACGCCACCGCCTGGTCCCAGCGCACGATCATCGAAACCACTTCGATCAGGAAGTAGCTCACGTAGTGCAGGTCCTTGTTGTCCATGCGGCCGCCGAACGTCACGTTCACGACCGAGTCGCCGCCGCCGCCGCCAAAGAAGCCGCCACCGCCACTATTAGACGTGGTATTATAGGAAGAGTGGGGCGTGGGCGGATCCAAAAATGTTGCGGCAAAGCCCACGAGATCATCATCGTCGTCATCGTTCATCATCATCTCTCCTCCACTGGCAACACCACCTTGAAGTGGGTTTATTACCGGCGCGTCTTCAAAGATGAACCACTGGAGCGTGTCGACCCACGACACTTTGGGTTTCTTGCCTGTGCCGCCAGCGCCACTGCCGTCATCTCGATGCGGATCTGCGTTGTCTTTCATGAACTCGTCAATGTCGACGAACGTCGCCTGGTTGCTGCCGTTCTCCTTCGAGGGCGACGTCGGCGGCGGGTGGTTGATCGTCGTGTACGCCACCACGTAGCCCCGCTCCGTGCGCAGCCGGAACATGAGCATGTTGACACACGTCACTTTCTGCAGCTGCGGGTGGTGCACGCACCGCTGCGTGACCATGATGTCGTCGTTGATCACCTGCAGCACCTTGACGCCGATCGTCGAGCGCTGGATCGTGTGCATGTGCTCGACGGTCGTGACGATGTCCCAGGTTTTCTGCATCATGTGCTCCTTCGACAGGTACTGGAACGGCTTGGTGAGCGAGAACTGGAGCGTCGTGCCGTCCACGAAGCGCTCGTCGCGCCAGCCGAAGATCGACGCGCCGGTGCTGATGCGCTGGCCGCGCCACTGCGGATGGAAGATCTGCTGGTAGCACTGCTGGATGATCGCGAAGCACGTCGCCTCGCTCAGCGGCTCGAACGGGTCGGGCTGTTCGCGCAGAATCGGGTCCGCGGACGCGTTGAGCGGCGTGTCAAAGTCGGTCAGGTAGCTCTCCATCGCGGTCGAGAAGCGGTCGTACTCGCCGATCTTCTCCTTCATCTGCGCGATCTGAGCCCGCAGCAGGTTCATCTCCTCGCGCGCGCGTGTGTACTTGTCGATCAGCGGCGTTGTGCTGTTATTATCGTCATCATCACCATCATGACTGCGACCCGTCTGCATTGCCGATCGTGATGATGCGGCGGCGTTGGTGGTAGTCGCCATCTTCGCCACGTAGAGCTGCTCGTACTTTGCCTCGAGCATGCGCACCTCGTCCTTCATGGACTCGACGTCGTTCTATTGGAGTTCACGATACACACACACACACAAATAACAGCAACAGTCAGCATCGTTACCACATCAACACCAGATCGATTATTAACACAAGGACGCACTTTTTTGCGCGCGCGGGACTTGCGCTTGAGGTCGCGCTGCTTGATGCGGCGCTCGATCAGCGCGCGCTCCTTCTGCTTGGCGTCGTCCTCGTCCATGCTGCTGGCCGCCGCCGCGTCCTTCATGCTCAGGTCCGCGAGCGTCGGCGGCGCGAAGGACGACGCCAATGGGACGCCATTGCCATTATTCCCACGGCCGCCGGGCGAGATGGTCGCGAACGCGTACGCGGAGGACGACGCCATGGACGACGACGGCGCGGGCGACGACACGGACGGCTGGCTGGGGCTCTGGCTGGTTGCACTATAGGCGAAAGGCGGTGCTGTGGGGGACGCAGGGTGGCCGCTCTGAGAGAGGAATCGCTGCTGCTGCTGCTGGTTGTGCTGGGAGCTCATTGCCGGCTCATGCGAGGCAATGCAAATGCAATTTGGATAATGGGCGTCTCGCGCTTCGTGTTGTGTGAGGGCAAAGAAAGACAGGGGAAGCAAAGGAAGCCTGGTCGCGAGAAAGACAGGACAGGCACATTTGGCACCTCTACGAGTTGATATTTGAGGAAAATGCACTCCGCGAAATGTACGGGTTTCGATATGGTTTGTGTTTGAAGCAGACTGTGAAAATGCGTAGATTGAAAATCCGCTTTTTTCAGGGAAGGAAACCTCCTGACAAAATTGGGAGAAAAGTTGTCTCGTATTCGGAGGTCGACAGCGAAACAATAGAGGTCCGATTTTTAATTGCACGTCAGACATAAGAGCTCGACCAACGGAGCTTCCACAGGACTCGCCGAATACAACTCCACTCAGTTGCCAGTTGAAGAAGATTGGACTCCAGCTTTACTTCATTTTGCTCTCGAACGGAGGTGCGTGTTCACAAAGTGCCATCCACTGACAGCCCCAAAGGAATAATGTGAGGTGCCCGTTGTCTTATTACTCTCCGGCATCACACCGATCTCTTCCGTGCGGCCACAATCTTTTCGTCTTGAGGCCGCCAGTTCCATGATGATTATGAGCTCCTTTTTGTAAACCCTCCTTTCCTATCATATCTTACCATCGACCAGGAACACAGCAGACTAACTGTAAACAAAACGACCATCCACTGCAGGCAACCAACAACCAAACAACAACAACTGTGGAGATGACAGTTGCCTACCAGCTATTTATTGTACGTAAAGCCTTTGGGTTGGTTGGCCCTTGACATGACTGTTTTTTTTGGTGAGGCAATTAGTGCGCTTATAAGAGCCCCAAGCAAACTTCTGATAGTAAATCAACGCAGACCAACGCTAATGCATCAAAGATGTCCAGACAAGTTGAGAATGTGGCACAGGGTCTCTTGGATATATCGCAAAACACAGCAATTGGATTGATTACCAAGTTGTAAGTTTCAGCCGGTCTCTCCTTCCAAGACCTTGGGATGTTGCATCCTGAGTTTTTCTCCACGTGGAGTACCTTTGCAATTGCAATCGCCTCAGTGAAAAAGAAAGGCACAGAGAGCAAGCCTTCATGGAAGAATCGGAATCCTGGCGTTGGGCATGCCTTTGCAGCTTCAGCTGCAGCTGTGAAGAGCAAACAAAGCCAGTGAACCTGGAGAACAAACAAACAAACAAACAAACGAGCGGACAGGCGATGTTTGGCTGGATGCCAGCCAACCTGCCTCTCTGGCTGCTCCGACGCCCCGCCACAATCCTCGCTCACCATCGATCAGGAGAAAAGCAAGATGACAAACGGAGGGCAACCAAACAAGCAAGCGGTCTCTGCCCCAAGCGGCCATTCCACAACGCCATTATAAACGAGGGCGAGCAGAGAACAGAGCTCCACCGCCTTACGCTCGGTCTCTTGTCTTGTTAAAAAAGAATCTGACATGGCTGCCCTGTTGTATTGCTGCCAACTGTACAAGAGACCAAGCGCGAAGCTTAAGAAACAACGCACCAACCAAGAACTTTGACGTTGCAGGAGAAAGTGTAAAGTTTTGACGCTGGCATCCATCTGCCATATGTATCCTATGAACGTTCAGACAAGTTCAGAAGAGGGGTCAAGACCATCAGAGAAGTGATCTCTATAATAATATGAATGACAGGCAAACAAAAGACACCGCAACCAGCCAGCATATGTGATGTGCAACTCAGTGCTCTCCATGGCACGTTAATTAGCAATTGAGATGTTCACGAATTTCGGACCCGCCTGGGAAGTAAGTGGGAGGTAAGTCTCTGCTGGGTGGCCGCAATCTTTCGGCCAAGACTGCCTGTCGCTTGATGATTATGAGCTCCTTTTGTGAAGAAGCAGTCATGAAGGATGCCTACCAGCGACAGCTATTGTCAGCTCCGTGCGAGAGCCCCGAGCGGACTGGTATTCGAAAACCAACGCAGACAAATAGGTAAACATTATTGTCCCCATATTCAGACAAGTTCAGACTGTGGACAGGCTCACTAAATGATTTGATTACCAACATGAAAGGCGTCATCAAGTTCGCTCTCGGCGGTCGCAGCAGAACATCAGAGGTCCCGTCACTATTAGAGCAATGTTTACCTATCTGAGCTTACAGTGGTGCAGTGTACTCCAGGTACCGTGCTTTTGCCCCTGGTCAGCTGCAATGGCAATGACCGTGCTGAAAAAGAACGGACCAGTGAGCAAGCAGGCGTAAAAAGAATAGGAACCCCGGCAGTGTTGCAGCTTCAACCGCAGCTGGAGAGCAAAAACAAATGGACCAGGAGAAGAAACAAACAAACAAGCAAACGAGCGAGCGTCGAGCCTGAACAGGCTGGCAGTCCGCTACACGAGTTGCTCCCTAGACTGGCAGTGTGATACAGCACCGCTACCGCTAGTCAAAAACCAAGTCCTCATCACATTACGTGCGTCATGCTCTCTCTTTCGCGTGCTCCGTCCAGATTTCTATTTTCTTGTGATTTTATACCTTACCTTTGGTCAGAACCAAAAAGATGCCAAACGGAGTGCAACCAAACCAAGCGCGTGGCCACCAAACAACAACAACTGCACAATGCACACGAAATGGCGGATGACCTGCAGCCACATGGACCGTACCTCCGGTCTCGACCTCTTCTTTGACAAGCGGCGATTGATTGTTAAAAAATCTTGACATGGCTTCCCTGTTGTGGGGTTGTCAACTGTTCAAGAGACCAGCTCTACAGTACAGTAGCGTGGACTCTATAAGAGCGCGCCAATCAAAAGTATTTTTTGAGTGAGATCATAAAAATCGTCGAAGAAATGTAAAGTTATGACAACCATCAGCCCCTGTGTCCCTTTCAAAGTTCAGAAGTGGGGCCAAGCCCTACAGAGAAATGTATCTCTATAATACGACCAATACAAGCAATAGTCACATGCAACCGACAACCAGCAGAACTCTCAACGCTCTCCCATGGCACACCGCGCAGCAGTGGTCGCCGCAAACCAACCAGCAAAGTACACAAAAGTCGTCTATTTATCGTTCGCTCATTTCTTTGAAGGCCAGCCAGCCATCCGTCCATCCATCTGTTCATCCAGCGGCTGGGCGACACAATCGGAAAGAGCGAATCTCGTGATGGAGTCGCTCCTTCTTATCGCTTTGTCTTGATTGCTTAAAAGTCCTTCTCGGTCAGGAGCGAGATGACCTTCGCGTCCTTGGCGACGTTGAGCGCGCGCTGGCGGCCGTTGATGACGCCGATCTCGACCACGAAGATGGCGCCGGCGACCACGCCGCCCGCCTGCTGCACGAGGCGGATGCCGGCCTCCACCGTGCCGCCCGTCGCGAGCAGGTCGTCCACGAGCAGCACGCGGTCGCCCTTGGTGATGGCGTGCGACTGGATGCTGAGGTGGTCGCCGCCCGTGGCGTTGTCGCCCTTGTACTCCTTAAAGTACTCGATCGTGTCGCTCACGCTCGGCATCTTGTCCGGCTTGCGCAGCATGAACACCTTCTTCTGGAAGAGCGCGCCGAGGTACGGCGCGAACAAAAAGCCGCGCGCGTCGAAGCAGCCGATGCTGTCCACCTCGTGGATGAACGGCGTCACCTCGTGCACGAGCAGGTCGAGGCACAGCTGGAGCTCCGCCGGGTTGCCCAGCAGGCCGCCGATGTCGAAGAACGCGTCCACGCCCTTGAATGGGACCACCGGGATGACCGACTGGACGCGCTGCAGCACCTGCTTCTTGGCGGCGGCGTCGTTCAGGTCGAGCTTCGTGGCGGTGCTCATGCTTGCTTGCTGTCTGTCTCTCTGTCTCTCTGTCTCTGTGTGTGGGCGGTCTTGCTGGTTGGCGAGTGCGCGCGTGGATGGCTGAATGCGAGGAGTTCCCTCCATTCGTATTCATTTTGTCTCTCGGTGATTATCCACTCATTCGAGATTGGCTAAAAACGAGTGATGACGCATTCACTCATTGGCTTAAAAACCCTCAGGACGACTCTCAAGTGGGGTAGGTGAGTGATTTTAGGTTGCCTAGATTCTCTAATTTAGGTAAATCCGAATAAACAGCAGGACAAGGTGATTGGTGGAAATCTTATGCAACCAATCAATTTTATTGAGTGTTATGGAGTATTTTGCGCACGAATTTCTCCTAGAAGCGTCTTGACCAAAACTTAAACAGCGTTACTATCGGAAAAGTCGAGGATCTTGTCCAGATTTCATACAAACAGGTACACTTGCTGTTTGTATGAACCTTGGACACCGCTGCATATATAAGGACACTTGGATTGAGGATCGCTGAATAGTGACATCCCACTCTCTCTATAACGTGCAAAGAGGTAGACCCAGATGCTTACAAAGAGCAAGTCAAGTGGGGGGGGAATACAGCTTTCGGCCAATTTATCAGGAACTGACAATGTCCATTTAAAGTGGCGCACATGACTTTGGGGTTGTTTCGCAACTGTAAGAAATCAATGCTGATTTTTCGACAAATAGGACGATGTCGAAAACCATATCCAGACTAAAACTTGTACATGCCGCAGCTAGGCAATTACTGGAGAACTCCTAAATCGACACGCGCAGTGAGAAGCCGTTTTTACACCTGATGGATTGCAACGATTCGATTCCCTCTTTGCACCTGAAAGCAATGTTGCTGTATGCACTACAAGTGCACTTGGCAAGTTGAGTGCAGGTATGTATGGATGTAGGTAGTTCCACCGCTATTACAAGTTTAGTCCAGGTATTGGAATATATTGCACATGGTTCAAATGTGCTTTGTGCTTGTTTCGTGGCATCGCAACGCCAACACATTGCCAAGTTTGACCGCGTTAATCCGACGCTTCAGAAAGTCTACCCTCATAAGAAGAGCTACAAACACGTCGAGAAACCCTGCGTACTATTGCGATGTCTACAGTAATTTTCCAAATTACCACATCCTGCTGCTGCGTTGACTCGATTCAGATGGATCTGAACTTGCAATTTGCGACCCTACTACCGAGATTCTGACGGCTTATTTGTGCGGTATTGATTTCAAATTTTGAGCTACATCGCACCGTCGACCAAAGGCATTTTTTTACTAACCGTAATGAACTTCGTCGTGGGAAGCATATTGGGAGAGACGTCGTGAAGTTCAAGAAGTTCAATCTCCATGAGTTTGCTTGTACATAATCCTAATGTTCGTGCTGTTTCAGTCTAGCGCTCACACGAAAAAGGCTGCGCGAAGAAGTCTGTGTTGCTGCTTCGCTCCGTCGTTATACAGAAATTCGCACACTTCTCAGGACGAAAATGGGAACGTCATCGGGTGACGTCCAGTTGACTTGGCTGTCCGTTATATGTGGCTGTCCTCCTTCGCAGCCTTCAAAATGTGCAATCATATGATGAATAGAGCGAGAGAGAGCGCCTGTAAAGCGCCTGTCACGTTTGGAAGACACTCTGCTGATTTCTCAGCCGTCGAGTCCTCCATTCATCTAATCATCTAATCATCTCCACAGCAATACACAGACGCCTGTAACCCTTGGCACCAAAAAACTACAAGCCTGTCGGCGTTCGTGTGTACCTAAAAGTCGTCTTTTACAAAGAACTGGAAGTGCGCCTTGGTGATTGGTCAAAATCGCCGACATGTCTCGAGGTTTGGACGAATCAGATTTTAGACTTGCTGTTTGTAAGCGCTCTATTATCGAGTGAGCACGGTACACTTTTTCCTTTCCTCAGTTCATCGCTCATTTTCACTTGAAAGTGGTGATGATGATTGATTGCATGCTTCCAGTACCGTTTCGCTCGGCTGTAATAATCCAGAGCCAAAGCCCACATCGCGATCATCCCATCCACTCGAAAAGCTGCCGCCCGCCGCGTACGTCTAAAGCATTGAGAGAGCAGCATGGATCCCCAGCAGCAGCAAGCATCCTCCAGTGCGTCCAGCGACGACAGCGGCCTCGCGCAGCCATCACCAACGACAACCACGCCGTTCAGCGCGCAGTGGCGGCGCGCGAGCTCCTCCAAGCGCCGCGCGGCCGGTGCAGACGCGAACAAGCAGACCAAGAGGCAGCACGCAGACCCGCTGGACGGCTTCACAGATTCTTCAGCGGCTGGTGGTGGTGGTGGTGGTGGCAAGCAGCCCAAGCTCACGGACGAAGAGAAAGTGGAGAAGCACCGCATGATCGTGCGGAGGTCGTACTACCAGAAGAAAGTGAGTCACAAGCTCATGTTGGTTTTGGACGTCGAACTGTGGATGGGATAACTCATGTGTATATGTGTGTGGGGCTTATCATCTAACCTGCAGGAGCTCAAGGCGCGCTTGAAAGGGGACATCGCGCGGCTCGAGAAGCAGTACAACGAGCTCATGGCGCGCACCCAGCCCTCATTATCCATTACTACCAGTAGTAACACCGCTGAAGTTGCTGCAGCTAATTCTATAGAGCTCTTCATGTGCACCTGCTGCGAGAGTGTCCCGTGCGTGCGCGCGCTCTACCGCGAGCTCTCGCTGAAGAAAGAGGAGCTACGCAAGCAGAACGACGCCCTTGAAGAACAGATCCTCGAGCACCTCAACTTCCACGACAAGGTCTCGTTCATCGCAGCACGGCAGGTACGTTCGATCGGGTTCCTTTTTTGGTGATAGCAGCCCCGTGGACGCTAAAACTTACTGTTGCTGTCATTAAACCTCAAACTCTAGCTTGACGACGGTGCTCCTATTGCTGCTGCTGGGAAGAAATCGAGCCTGGCGCCTCAGTCCAAGCAGAGCAAAGCCGCAGCGGCGTCCGCCGGATTCATCACAGTCGAGACCAGCGACTGCTGGCTCAGCTTCCGGCCGCTGACCGAGGAGGAGTGCTTCACGACGATTCGCGACGTGCAGCGCGACGTCAGCTCGCAGCGCGCGTCGGCCAGCTTCAAGGAGGTGGGGCCGCCGGTCATGGGCTGGAACCGCAAGCGCACGTACGGGTCCGAGGCCAAGTTCTCGCTCTTGAAGCGCTTTGAAGGCGAGTCCGCCGTGCGGCTCTCGGACCGCGCCTGGAGCGTGTACACCGAGTCGGATCTGTTCGCGCAGCTGTACAGCGGCGCCGTGAACATGCGCTTCCAGCTGCTGCAGCGCGTGAACAGCAACAACGTGCTCTTCTACCGGTCGCTCAAGACTGACTTGCTCAAGATGCGGCGCACGACGTTCTTCCAGCTCTCGCGCGTGCAGATCGACCACCAGATCTTCCTGATTTTCTGCTCGCTCGAGCCCACGCGCATCCAGCCGGACCTCACGAACCGGTACAACTGGCTCGACATGTTTAGCTGGTGCGTGCTGTCCATTCATCTGTCCTGGGTCCATTCATTATGTCCACCTGTACCTACCTGCTCGAAATCTGTCCTCATCATGTGGTCAACTAACTTATGTTGTCCACGTACCTACCGTACGTAGGCTCTGCTTCTCCGACTGTGAAGACGACCAGGGGAACAAGTACTGCGAGGTGGAGTTTGGCGGCAACGTGCCGAGCGCGTCGGTGGCGGACAACGAGTTCTGGATGATGGAGTTCCTCTCGTACCTCCTGCGCTTTGAGAACAAGTTTGTGCGTCCGGTCTTCAACGTCACGTTGGGGTAAATAGCCCCTCTCTTAGACCAGGCGGGTAGGTTAGTTAGGAAGTTCAATAGATACACAGCAGACAGCAGCGAGACAATAGGAGAAGCCCTTAATTATTTGCCCCCGAGCAAAGCAAAACTCACTCACGCATTCAACACGCAGAGACGCACCAACAGCTACAGAGCTTTGAAGATGGGGCCGACGACGCGGTTCTCCCACCGGAGACTGATGAGCAGCGCCTCGAGCATCCAGAACTCGGCCATCTCGACCGTCGCGTTCATCACGAAGCCGCCGAACTCCACCATGCAGTGCTCCTGCTGCTTGCCTTCTTCGCTGAAGACCGCCCAGGTAAATACGTCGGTCCAGACCGAGTTGCTGTCGTCCATCGTTGCCTGCAGAGCGTCAGTGTTTGGTACTGATGGTGATCCTGATGCTGACGCTACTGGTCGACAGCGCGACTTGTCAAAGCTGCGCAGCAGCACGACGTGGCCCGAACTGCAGTGGAAGCGCGACGCGAGCGGCAGCGACTTGCTCACCTTCGTGCTGTTCGGGATCTGCACTGTCCGGTACAGGAGGACGTTGTCGTCGTCCACGCGCTGCACCAGGTCGACCTGCATGCTGATGTTGGACGAGTACAGTTCGCGAAACTCGGTCACGGACGACACGATCTCCCACGTCTTGCTCGAGAGCTCGGCCGCCGTGCGGCGCGGGAAGAGCTTGCGAGTGGAGAACCGGAAGCGGCCGTTGTGCGTGTTCCGGTACTCCTGCCAGCCACAGAGGTTCGTGCCGGCGGTGCCGTACCCACCACCGCCGCTGCCTTTGAGGAATGCGACCATCTCTTCGTGGGTCTTGCGGTTCAGCTCGCTGCACTCCTCGGACGTCAGTGGTTTTGTCAGTACCACGCGTCCAAACTCCTGCGCGAGTACTTGCGATACCAGCAGACTCTCATTGTCGGCCAGTGAGGCCGCCAGCATCGCGTCTGTGTGCAGATTGGGTTCGTTCTAAGGGCAGCAAGACAGTCAAATCAGTAGGTGGGCGTTCAACAGCAGACACTCAGTCACAACGCACCGCCAGGTCTTCCATGCTCTGCTGCAGGCGTCGCTGGAGCGTGAAGAACCGCGCGATCGCTCGCTGGAGCTCCTTGTTCTGCTCGCGGAGCTGGTCGCGCGCCTTGGAGAGCTCCATGACGCGCTGTACCCCTTCCGACTCAAGCTCAGGCTGCTGTAAGCTGTCGGTAATATCCGCCACCGCATTGGCGTCCTCCATGGACACTGCGCTGTTATCGCCATCGTCACCACCACCACCACCGTCGTTCGTAATCGCGTTCTGCTGCGCTGTGAGCGCCTCTCGGTACTGCTTCTCGAGCACATCGCGCTCCAGTTTCAGTGCGGTCATCGCTCTCTACAGTCGCACACACACACATACAAGTCACACGTGACGTGTGCAATCAACATCAACAGCAAGCGACATAAAGACAGTCAGTTACAAGTGCAACGGCCAATCCGTCCCATCCGCCCTCTGCAAAATGGGACGACGTGCAGTACAGTTTCATTTACGCACCACGCGCTTGTAGTAGCTGCGCTTGGCGTGCTGGCGCTGGCGCTCGCGCCTCTGCTCCGCCGGGTCCGAAGATGTAGCGTCCATGGAGTTGTGTTGGTCGGTCAATGCGTCCGCGCGGTAGTGACCGCAATTCCGCACTGGCCGGCCCCTTTCGTTGTCTCACCACGGATGGATGGATGGATGGTGGGTGCGCTCTACGGTACGGCCGACCGTGGACGGACTGGTGGGTGGGACCAAGTGCTTTTGTATCAAGTTCGACCCACGGGAGCTTCTATGGAACTACAGACACGCACAAGCACGCGTTCGCCGCTACAGGATTTTACAGACCGGGGTCCATTGTACGCGACGGGCATGGACCAGATCAATTACAGCCACAGCTGGTGCGAAGCGACGGTGATCATTTTATTGTTGCTGATGCTGTTTACCACTCGACGGAATGAATGCGACCTGTGTGGTCGGTCAAGTTGACCGAGCTGCTTCAACCAACATATTGTACTGACTTTGGCGAACTCGCTTGCTCGTTGTACACACATCACGATCTTCTTCAGTTGGCGTCGCATCGCGTCCGACCAATTCACAACCAAACCAGTGAACCAACAAAGACCAATTGCCCTTTGCGTTCAGTTCGGTGTTCTGGCCATTCTCATGGTCACCACGCCATTGCGGTACAGTATCCCTCTGTCAATGGTGTAAAGAAGCTGGTCAACCAAGAGTGAGCTGCTGGGAGCATGCAGAGACGGCGAGAAAAAAGAGCAATGACCGCCATTCGAGGCAATCACCGAGAACCACCTTATGACGCTTGCCAGCGAGTGAGGCAGAGACCTACCAGCCTCGCCTTGCAATCCCCATCGCTCTTCATTCTTGACCTCTTAAGCTGCCTGGCTTCCAGTGCGCTTTACCCTTGATTGAAAATTGAAGTAGGCGTGCAGCGTTTAAGTGATCGATCGCTTGACTGCTTACTACTGCACTTGCTGCCACATCGCACATCGCAGTCGCAGTAGCAGCAGCGAACTGAAATCGTGGCTACAGAAATGAGAAGTTACTCACGCGTTGTGCGTCGAAACCGAGCGCGAGCAGATCAAGCATCTGGTGCCGATGGCAGCCACCAACTTCCGTCGTTTACACGTCGTGCAACCGGACGTGGGTTGAGATGTTGAGATCGGCAGGCGAATCAATCAAATGCCCAGGAGCGTTTTGAGGAATTGCAAGGTAGCTACAGTGTACTAACAGACAGACAGGACGTTTGAAAGAATGAGCGGACCGACGGACGCACAGGGCAAGCGCTGGTTGCCACGCAATCTGTAGCTACAGGACTGTTCGTTCGTTTCGTCAACGTTGGCGATCGAACCACAAAGATATCCTACAGTCAGGATGGATCGGAGCGATGGTGGTGAATGGCGCTGCAGGCAACAGACACAGTGGTGTTGCGTGCAATCCTGGCCCTGAATGATGTTGTTCAGTACTGGCTGTGTGCAATCACGGTCCTGAATGTCCTGAATGCAGATTTCAGTGTTGGCGTCTCGTGCACAGCGCCAGAGCCAGCCTCCGGATTGCAAATGTGCAATCCTTTAGTAATTTCGCATGAAGCCACGCTCGCTTGCGACTAAGCAGACAAAGAAAGAGATCCCAGAGCTGTGTCAACCTATGTACAGGTATCTCTCGTTTGTCCAGTATTACTGCGTGTGACAAGGACTTGCGGGGTGAGTATCAACTAAAGTGCGGTGCAATGCAATGCAAGATCGGAGAGAGACACCCCATGTAATCTTGAGCTCAACTGTTATCTGCTGCTGGGACCAGCAGCATTTTTCAGATCGCGGACAGGATTTGCATTGCTTGCTCATCTGGAACCAGATTCGTTTGGTGCTGTGGCTGTGGCGCTTGAGATACACTTCGTTCTGCGAGCAGTCGTTTTGTGGCAGCATGAAGACCGCCACCAGTCTGGTCTGCACGACATGGTGGGGGGGGTGACATGAAGGCCGACATGGATGGCCAGAGAGGAAGGAGCAAACGTTCGAATTCAGCCCCTCACGCAAAATTGACAGGCTCCAAACGTGGGACCGCGCAGAAAGTCTGAACTGAGCGCTTCAAGTGGCCAAGAGCTCCACTGAATCACGCGTTCCTGGAATCCAGCTGTTTTCCGCGCGCAGTGCCTCAGATCCGGGAAACCAGCTGTCTTCCGCATAGGTTGACTCAAAACCTTTATACATTGATGTTGGACTAAGAAATTGAATCTGGTTTCTATTGAACCTCTATTTTAAGTACCCTCTAAATTTTATAACATAACGAGACCAAAAGTGTAGCCACTTGGGGACAGGTCCACCACCCCACATGGATCGAGCGAAGAGGAGAGCGGAACATGTGCGGTGCCCGACTGGGAAAAAAGATCGGGACCGAAAAATCCACCGACTGACTGCCTCATGCCTGCCGTTCCCTTGGAGGAAGAGCTCCGGTGCAGCTCCCCAAACGTAGCTGCGCGGTCCTTATACATAGTGGTGAATGGCTGACGAGGAGGCTTTCGAAAGGCGGCTGCCTGCCTGCCTGCCTCCGTCCAGCCGTCCGCCGCTTCTATCGTCGCTCATCCCTCCGTCAGCGGTTGTAGTTGGATGGATGGACGGACGTCGTCGTTCTCTTTTTCTCACACGCGCGACTGGATTTTTCAGCGTCGCTTACTCTTCGAGCGCCGGAGTGAAAATGGTGATGCCCTGTAGGTACAAACGTGTGCAACAAACAAACACAGGTCGTGAGATATGTGAGCGGACTGGCAACTGGCAACTCTGAGGGTTGATTGCTTGCTTGCCGGTGCTTTCTTACCTTCTTGTCCGAGTCGAGCAGGATGCGCAGCCGTCCCTGGTTCTTCATGTAGTACTCGTCCGCGAGGCGTCGCAGGCGCTGGTTCTCCTTGCGCAGCGACTCCTTCGCCGTCAGGCTCTGGATGTACAGGTCGCTCAGCTTCGTCGCCTCTTCCTCCTCTTGGCTCTTGCTCGCTGCCGCCGCGGCAGCTTCGTTCTGCAGCTTCCGTGCCTGCATGGCGGCGTGGAACTGCTGCTCCAGATCTTGTACTTCATCTCGTAGCGTCTGGATTGTGTTCTATAATAGAGAGACAGGAGCATAGCATTTGTTAGCAAAAGGCACATAACTAATCAATCCAACATAACAATTGCACCACGTACGATCTTCTTGTAGTAGCACCGCTTGACGATCATGCGCTGCTTCGCGCGGCGGTCCGAGTCCGTCGCAGCCGGGAAAAGCGCGCGCGTGCTGCGTTTCTTGGACGACGGTGTTTGGTCCGCTGCGGTCAGCTGGTCGTCCTCGACGACGCTCTCTTGTTTCATTTCACCCATGTCTTCTGAGTGCGTGAGGTTCTGGATCGTCAAGTAACGGCTCTGGGTCGACGTCTCGCTGCTCGGCGACGAGTTGAGCGCCGTGGGCGAGCGCTTGGAGCTCAGCTTGGCCATGCTTCTGTTTGAGGAACACACAAAGAGCGTTAGACGGTTGAATATAAACGAACACCCATACACGCACAACGTTGGACAAGAAGAAATACGCATCATGCAGGACTTACCGTAGGGAGAGCGCGTCGAGAAGCGAGGAGGCGTAGGACGTGGTCTCGCTCAGGCGGCCCGTGTCGTCGGCTCCGGAGGACGAGTCGTCTTCGTATCGGTGGCGCGGGTGGACGTCGTCGTACTGGACAGCGGACTGCGCGCGGCGGAGCTTGACGTGCGTGTCGTCGCAGTGGGCGTCGATGATCTGCGCGACTTCTTCTTCGTCGCTGTGATTGCCGCTGTTGAGGATGTCCGAGATGCGCATCATGGTTGCTAGCTTTGCGTTGTTGGTTGATGGTCTGACCTGGAGCTGTTGGTTGGTTGATTGGGATGCGGTTCGTAGCTCTTGGTGATCCGCGGCGAGATCGGATCTGTGGTGTGAAAGGTATTGCGGATGGCAATAGGGGGGGCTGTGTGTCTGCGAAATACAAGAAGCTCCGACGGGATCGATCGGGACGACGCGCGTGGTGGGAAAGCTCGAGTCAAATCTTGACGTGTATCTCACTTGGGAGATTGGGTTGTGAGGATCGGGGGCGTGGCTTCGCAGATGGCTGTCTGGCCATTGCAGCAGCTGACCCCCATCGGTTCTGCGGGTGGTCGATGGGTCGCTCGGCCGGCGTGAGTGCCCTCTCTGGATGGATTGCCGGTCCCCCCTCCCTTGTCTACCAAGGGATCCATCCATCCATTCGGCCCACAAAGTGCAAGATCCCAAGCGTAGTCCACCAAAAGGGTGACACACAAAAACGGCTACATCGGGTGCCGCCCCATCGTCGACAGTGGGATGTTTGTTTGGCCCATTGAGCCAGAGCGCGACGGCGAGGCGGCGTTGTGTTGTTCGGCGAACCGGACAGGACAGACGAGTACTGCGGTCAGATCCGTCCGTCAATCCGTCTGTCTGTCCAGAACGTTATGCTGGCGGTTACAGTTTCAGCACGCGGTGACGGCGAACGGCGACGATTGGTTCGCAATCCGACGACGTGTGTTGACAGCACTTGCAATCCGGACTGCTCACATTCGCAAACCCGACGCTACACGTTCGCTATTATCTGCTGACTTGTTGCATCGTATAATAGAAATATGGCAGCGTCGGGTTTGGAAATTGGGGGCTTCGCTGTTGAGTGGATCGGTTTTGTCACATATCAACAGTTGTGGTGAGTGCGCAGCTTTGGGGGCTGAGGGCAACGGTAACGCCGCCGGTAAGGCTCGTGGTTCGGACAACCCATCCGCCCTCGCTGCAAAAGGGGGAACGGCGCCACACTTTTGGATCGTTCGCTTGCTTTTGACGCTCCAGTACTGTATGCAGCTTTGTTGTTGTGGGCTGGGCGTTTGAGTGATAAGCATTCACGTTTCTCTTAGTCTCTCTCTCTCTCTGGTGTCTGTGCAGCAGCAAACAGTGGGCTTCCGCGGGTGTTACACATGGGCTCGAATGAAAAATCCCCAATGGAGCGTCTCATAAATCGATCTGTCCACCTTTCAAGAGAGTCGGAGGCGTTACGGCGCGAAGGCCCCGAGTGCATGAGCAATCACGTTTGCGCTGGCTGTGGGGCTCTCCTGCCTTCTTCCTCTCTATGTATGTGGTATTAATACGTTACGGCCATCGGCTTGCATTCGAATTGCTCGTGGCTCCTGCGAAAAATCTCACCGAGTCGCACTCTGTTGACACTTGCGTTTGACAGTCGCATGATTGGAATAAGATCGCCGCGGCTCCATATATTGCTCAAGTGACTTACGAGAAAGCCGCGTTGGATATTTATTATGGATGGATGCCATTTACTGAACGCACTGGGGTAGATAGACACGAGGTTGCGTGACAAAGTCGATCTTTTCGATAGCTGCAAATAAAAAAGCGATATAATCACCACTCGATGGCGGACCAAAGCCTCATACGGACGAACGAATATTTGGGTGAAGCGTGTGTGAGTGCCCCGTGCAATTACGTACTGCGTGAACTGTACACTCTGTCATTATTTCATCATATTGTCGAGTCAACACGACAGGATTTAACGCAGGCAGTTACAGCGAGTACTGTACAGTAGGTACATTGCTGTCGTGTCGTGTCAAACACGGCAAAAAGATCTGCAGACGGTTACAGGCGAGCAGATACTGTACTGTAACGGCAAGCGGACACCACTGCCTCAGACTCAGCCCTCGCTTGTACTGTACAGTGAGGCGCACAGTAATTACGGCCAGGCAAATCGCAGCGCAGCAATCAAGGCATCATTGACGACGATCTTTTTTCCGAGCGCGAAGCCACAGACAGGCAGGAATGCATGGGTGAGTGGCTCTGTGCCCGTTCCAATCCCAAAGAGCGCGTTTGACGTGACTGTGTGTGTCTCATTATTCGATTTGGTGTCGCTCGTATGAACGTCGAGTTGAGTTGGTTGCGATCTTCTTGAGTGTTAGCTCACGCCGATCGTCGTCGTTGTCGTGGACTGAACATGCGCATGCTCACGGTTTGATGCACGTGGGCGAGTATTGTGGCTCTTGACTTCGAGTTGGTCACGCACCCAGAACACAGACAGCGATAGACATGACAGGAATAGTGTAGCTCTTCGCTCAACGATCCTGGAGCTCCTTGCGGAATGAGATCCTCAGATCCACTGGCTGCTGCGTTTGCTTGAAGCTCTACGATCGCGCATTTTCGCAGTTCGTAGTTCGCACCTACCCACCTCACCCATCAATAGGCTGTCGCTCCAGGCAGTACCTTCAGGATCGCGAGTGAAGCAATGCAAAGAAGCGCAGGGGCGTCTGCCTGGTCTACTGGGTGTCTGTCACAAGTTCACTGAGCAGCGTGACGTAACGCCAACGCAGTGACTGGAGTAGCTCCGTTACTCACACCGGCAGGAGATTCGCTCCATAGCGCGCCACATTGCGTACACTTTTGGCGCTCCTCATCACACACAGACACGACCCGCACCCGGGTGGATTGCACGTGTTGCTTGTAATAACTGTGCGTGTGCTTGGGTGCCACGGGCGAGTGACTGCTGCTGTACTGTAGACTTGGGTACAGTGTCTCTGGCAATCACTTCTCGTGTTGCTTCGTGAAGATGCAATTGACGCAGCGTGGACTGCTGTCGTCCACTCGCATTACATGAGAGAGAGAGAGCGAGCGATCCACATTGGGCTCTTCACTGGTGTTGTATGTGTGAACTTCAATCGTGTGGTTACTGTGCTGACCATTAATGGCCCACTTTTCGCTTGGTCCCTTCCGCCTGATAGAGGAAGAACACTGGCTTTCGGAATGGATTTTTCGGTCTCCTGTGAGAAGAGCCCAGTGGAACGAACGGCCGAGTGGTTCACTGACAGGCAGTGGACAACGAACCGAACCGAAGGTGATTGCCAATTGGAGCTCTTCGAGTCGGGAGGAGCTCTTCAACGCAACGCCCGGCGTGTTTTCAGCAGTTTTGCACGTTTGCTTGGGCTGGAAAGTGTCTTCTTGATTGGTGGGAACTATACAAGACCGCATATTTTTAGCCAATAGAACTGAGGTCGAATGATTTCAGCGCCAGCTTCAAGCACCTTGAACTCGCTTTGAAACGCCATTGCGATCCTGGTACGTGAGCTATTTAAACTGCAGGGGGTTCTGATTCTAGAGAGGCGTCTCGCCTGGTTCCCCACCCCAAATGGGTGCCTGGAGCTCTTTGTCCTGAGTGGATGTGTACATATCTCTGTACACTCGTCTCTGACGATTGGTCATGGCGCCGGCAACTATGTCATGTATCGTCACGATGTTTGCAGTTTGGCAGCAGGCGCCATCAATCACATCAAACGCCTGTCCTCAGGTCTATCTATCAGATCTCTCCCAGCACCGGATTTCTGAATCAAAAGTCCACGGATTGACACATTGCCAGAATGAGTGGCGTGCAGCATCTGCTTGTGCTGGCGCTTGTTCAAGAGCAACCGCAAGCACATGACAAGCAAAGCACAAAGCAAACAACAAACCAGAGTTTGTGCCAGAGATCGCGCTTGAGAACAAGCGGCAACCCAAAGTCTGAAGTCTTCTGTTTTGTTCTGGTGGGTTGCGTTGCACGCCTGTCTGGACGGTCCACTGACTGAACACATGCGATGTTTGTAATGGTCTCTAAATCAGTACATCACGTCGTTTTTAGCAGTTTGTACTGACTTAGAGACAACTCGGTACTCTTAGGAGGGATTTACTGGTGCAAGAGTTGAATTAAGTATGTTTTTAGCATGGTATACGTATAAATTATGCTTGGTTCAGGTTCTATGTTCACGGGTTGCGTCTGCTAAAACCCGACGTGGTTTCGCCTGAAATGCTGTTTCAACTGCAGACTCATCGAAACACCACTCCAGGAATTGACTAGGTATTAGCGGAAGTAGGTGTAAATTGTCACTAAAATACTTTTAGTTGTCTACATTATACCTAGCCACCCCGCACTTTTAGGAAAATGCGGAACATGTGCGCAAGTGAGCGAGTCCAACACAAGTGTGTTGTTTGTTGGGTTTGTTTGTTGGTGCTTGATTTGTTATTTGTTTGCTCTTTGTTGATGTCGCTCTTTTCGGTCAATCAAGTCGTTCTCCCACTCAACAAAGAACAAAGCAAGCAAAACAAACAAGCACAAAGCAAGCAAGACTTGCGAAGCGATCACGCCATTACAGCACAAGCGCACACGGCACACGCGCAAACACACTCACACACCACAACACCAGCACAAGCACCAAGAGCTCAATAATGAACTCGCTCGCGATGGCCGAGCGCGAGTTCGCGACCACGGACCAGGACCCGCTGGCGCTCGTGGACTTCCCCTCGCAGCTCAAGCTCGACTTCTTCGGCCTCGACATGTCGCCCACGCACGTGGACCACCACCAGCAGCTGCTGCCGCCGCCGCCGCCGGTCATGTCCGCAGGCGCCATGGACAACAGCCATCCCGACGGCTTCCAGAGCGCCTCGCCCTTCATGATGAACAGCTACAGTACCAGCAGCCTCGTGGCGTCCTCGCCCAACAGCACGACCAGCAACAGCTCGTCCTCGGCGCGCACCTCGGCCGTGTCGGAGGTCGACCAGCGCGCCAAGAACCGGCTGATCGTCAAGCGCTGCTACTACAAGAAGATCGTACGTAGCTAGCTGCTCATGTATTGTGTATCAGTGTGGGGCTAACAAGCGTACTTACTGGCTCACGTTGTTATAGAACACGCTGAATGAGCTGCGCTCGCAGATGGAGATGATCGAGGCCGAGTACAACGCGCTGCTGGCCAAGCGCCACGCGGAGGCGGCGATCCCCACGGCCCCGTCATCCGCGATCGCCGGCGCGTCCAAGTCCTCGTACAAGAACCTGCACGACGCGTACGTGCATCTGATGCTCGTGAAGAACGCGCTGCAGAAGGAGAACAGCGAGCTGCGGCGCCTCGAGGCGCAGTACCTGGCGATGGAGAAGACGATGAACCAGCTGCACAACGCCGAGGCCAAGGCGATCACGCAGGCCATGCAGGCGCACGACCACAAGCGGCGCCACGCGTCCGTGACGATCCTGCCGCTCACGCCCGGGGACTGCCTCGAGATCGCCGGCGCGGCCTACAAGGAGATCCTCAAGTTCCGCCAGAGCAAGACGCTGCAGTCCACCGGCGCGAGCATCTTTGGGTGGCAGGACCGGTACAAGAACGTCAAGAACGAGAAGCTCATGTTCTCGCTCGACAAGGTGTTCTACGGCCACACGATGGAGGACTTGTCGCAGCGCACGTGGCAGGTGCTCTCGAACCCGGAGACGCTCGAGAAGATCTACTCGTCGAACGTCGACGTGAACTTCCAGGTCGTGCAGCGCGTGAACGAGGACTCGGTGGTCTACTACCACACGCTCGAGCGCGGCCAGGCGGACATGCGCATCCACGCGCTCGTGCTGGCCACGCGCGTGGATCTGGGCGAAGGTCGAGGGTGCATGATCCTCTTCCGCGGGCTGGACCCGGACCGGTACCTGCGGAGCGAGACGGAGAACGGCACGCGCGACCGCCGCGGACGCACGAAGCTCGAGCCGCAGAAGGAGAAGATCTGGATGGACACGTTCACGTGGGGCATCTTCGAGTCCGTGGGCGAGTTTGGTGAGCACTGTCGAGACGACTACGGCGGCGTGGTCGAAGGCACGAAGCTCGTGAACGCCAGCTGGTGGGTGCTCGAGACGCTCATGATCGCGCTCCGGTGCGAGGCACAGGTCGTGGGGCCGCAGGTCGTGCTCACGGCGTCCTAGTTGGATTGGAGAGAGAGTAGTCCCGATTTTGTGATCTTCCTGAGCGGATGCGGAGCTTGGGGAATCCGTCATATGCCCCCATTAAGTATTGTCGTAATTATCGTTGGTTGGTTGGTGTCACTTTTTGTTTTGGTTTGGTTTGGCTGCTTCTTTGGAAGTGTGTAAGCAGAGAGCTCAGTTGTTTGAATGGGCAGACACTCAGTGTTGATGTTTGAGATCTTTTAATTCCTTCTCGGTGTATATTTTTATCGAAGAGCTAAAATTTCATTCGAGAAACACGACAAGTAAACTATTTTCGCAGTTTTGAAAACCATTTTCCAGCAATGCCTCACACACACAAGTACCTGCTTGCTACTGTATAATGTTGCTCACCCCTGTGGTTCATTGCCCACCCTCCTCATCCGGTTGGGATCAGCAGCGAGTTGGACCCCGATCCGACCCCCATGCGCTCGCAGCGGACGACGAGCTGCACCACCTCGAGCATCCAAAAGCCCACGTCCGAGCCGACGACCGGCGCCGAACCCGAGAGCGTGCACGCGCAATCGGAGCTGTTGGCCACGTCCGTGTACTGCGACACGACGAGAGATCGGTCCAAACGATCGTGTCCTGCTGGCTCACGGACGGTTCGTCGAGACTCGTGGCCGTGATGAGAACCCCCGAGGGTGTGTGCGCTCGTGAGACGAGCTGGATCGAGCGGGCGACCACGCTCCTGGATCATCGCGTTGATCGTCTTAGTAGAAATGCCGCACTTTGAGGTGGCTGCCTCCTCTGCGCCGCTCAGCACTAGAGTTGCTGTTGATGCTCCCACTGCTGGCGCCGTCGCTGTGGTTAAAGCGAGCGATGGAGGCGCGTGGGCCTTCGCTCCAGGTTTCCGGCGCGACCGGACTGACCGAACACGGGTGCCTTGCGCACTGGCGGCTTTCTCGGTCGCCCCAGCAGCCAGTGGACGCCATCATAACTTTCAGATGGAGCGCCAAGGGCCACTCCATGGCGTGCTCGCGAATGGGGCCATCGAGTGAGCGACCGAAGACTATTGCGCTTGACGCGAAAGATTGGACACCGGCATCTGCACTGCCGGTGTGGCGCGCACATGTCAATTGGGAAGTCACTTCGATTTCAGTGCAGTTATCATTGGTTCATCCATAACAAACCACCGCGCTCAGGAGTCAGGAAATTCTGGCTGGGAAACATACTTTTTGTAACCAGTTTCGTCCAGTGCCATTGCCGCAACCTTGGACAGGCCCTCAGACGTCAATGTTGTGAATATGCGCGTCGTGTCTCCTTGCTCTAGTGGCGTCAGGTGGCGAACAAATAATTATGTACGATATATTATTAATATTAGTCCAAGATCGTCCTTCAACCATTGTTGAGGATCTGGCTGCGGCTCTTGCAATCGGTTTTGGTTTTCTTGCTTCATCTTCTTCGACTTTGATGTGGCTGACTGAGTGTTTGAGCGAGGGTGTCGGTTCAGTTGCTTGTTGACTGCTAAGCTACAGTACACTATTGCAGGTTCGCAGTCTCTCTCTCTCTCTCTCTCTCTCTCTCTCTCTCTCTCTCTCTCTCT
>JAADVK010000187.1:0-39318 GCA_023334975.1 Globisporangium sylvaticum
AATCTTTCGTCACGGGCTGGTCAGGTGTACGACTTGTTCCAGGCTGTGGAACCGAGATGCGAATGCCGCGTCGAACATCTGGAAGGTGGCGACGAGCGCGATCCAAGGCGAGGGTCGCCCCGCGAACCTTCAAAGGGCCAGAGGCCCTCAGTGGTGCTGCGTCGGTTCCACTCAACCACGATTGACACGATGTCGATGAGATGGGATGAGATAGGATGAGAGGGGGGGGATGCGATGGAAGCAGAAGAAGGAGAAGCAGCAGCTTCCGAGACTTTTGCGATTTGCAAGTCATCTGAGACTGCTGCTGCTGCGTCCGTATACCTGGCTCTCAGCTTCCCATTCAGCATCTTCACACCAGGCAACAACCACCCTCGCAAAAGGGCAAAAAGGTCCCCACTGAAATTCCCTCCATTCGTGAGTGACGTTGTGTGGGTCACTTCTGGATCCTGTGGAACTTTTGGCGGCAGAAACAAAATACGTACGACCGGATGGCTTCGTTTTTTCTCCCACTTTCCCTTCCCTCCTATACCACCGGTATGGTATAGTCGCGTAGTCACACTCAGTGACTGCCTGACTCACTTGCGTGATTACGGATAAGATTGTGTATACAATGCTCAGCGCCTCTTACTCTGAAGTTAAATGAGACTCGTCCGGATACCACAGCGTATGGTCCATCCTCCTTTCCCTTCTCCTCCCAAATAGTGGCCCTCCTACTTTCCCCCCACACTCGCACTGTTTCGCAGTCATTGCATCACGTGATTGATGCCTGCGGGACAGCAGGAGCTCAACTGGCGCGTGCTGCTGCTCGTGACGGCCGCGACGTCGCTGATCACAGCAGCGACTAGTTTTTTTCTTCTGCGCAAGCCACAAGAGCAGCAGAGCTACACAAAGCCCCGCCGCTCCCGCCCACGCGCTCTCAGTGCGCAACAAGAAGCCAAGGAAGAAGAAGAAGAAGAAGAGGAAGGACACATTCACATCATGGCGCAGGAAGAAGGTATGGGATGGTGACGTGTGCATGTATGATGCGATTCTGACAGTGACTGACTGTGCGTGTGCGCCTTGTGTGTGTATTTGTAGTTGTGTACTTGAACAACCCGGACGCGTGCTTCGACTACGTGGTCGGCGGCAAGGAGGACAGCGACGAGTTCGACGATGTCAAGGTGGTCGTGCGAGCGATCTGCCCCGTATGGTGAGAAATTGAGCGTGCGATTGTTTCTCTATGCGTATGAAATTGTGTCTAATCCCCCCCTCCGTCCGTCCTCCATTGTGTATTATAGGAAAAGCGCGCGCGATGAAGACATCCGAGTCAAGATCGTCGCGGGCGGCATCACGAACCGCCTCTACCGCCTCATGTGGGAAGACCACGTGCGTATTTTCCCTCTCTCCCTTCCTGTCATGCTTTCTCTTCCCTTTGTGTGCTAATACTAATGATGCTTTACTCGTGTGTGAATGTATGTGTATGCAGTCGGTGCTGGTGCGTCTCTACGGTGACAACACGGAAGCGTTCATTGACCGCGCAGTGGAGAACAGTACGTTATATTCCCCTCCTCTTTTCATTCCCTTGTGGGTTGTTTGTATCATGAATGTGACGCCAACGCAATATGTCTGCTTGCTATGTGCGAATGACAGAGCTCTTTGCGCTCTTGTCGGAGCAAGGCTTCGCGCCGACGTACCACGGCCGCTTCACGAACGGCCGCATCGAAGGATGGATGGAGGCGCGTCCGCTCGAGCCAGAAGAAATGGGCCAAGTACGTTCGCATTTGCAGATTGGCTACGCTGTGCCGAAGAGTTGTGCTAACTGAAATGCACCTTGTTGTGTTGCTTTATGCAGGTGAGCCCCGTGAACTTCCTGGGCATGATCGGCAAGGAGCTCGGACTGATGCACGTCATGAACATCGCGGGCGACCGCAGCCCCGTGCTGTGGGAGAAAGTGGAACGCTTTGAGAAGCTCGCGTTCGAGACGAAGATCGAAGACCCGGCGAAGAGCGCGGCGCTCGAGAAGCTCAACCTGCCGGAGCTGCACAAGAAGCTGCTGTGGCTCAAGTCGGTGTTGCCGTCCGAGCTGAACGGCAACGGCGCGGGACTGGTCTCGGCCGACCAGGACCTGGACGAGGTGACCAAGCAGGCGATCGCGTTCGCCGGCGAGGTCGTGTTCTGCCACAACGACGCGCTCAGCGGCAACATCCTGCACAACGACTCGTGGGACCGCGTGCAGATCATCGACTACGAATACGGTACGCTTCGTTTTGTTTGTTTGTTTGTTGTGTACTTGCGTGTTTGCTTGTTTGTTGTGCGCAATTGAACAAACCACCTTGCTCACTCATGCAACTATTTTGTTGTATCATGCAACCATCTAGGCGGCTACAACTTCCGCGGCTTTGACTTTGCCAACCACTTTTGCGAGAACTGCGGCTTTGAGCTGGACCTGAACCTGTACCCAGGTCCAGAGCAGCAGTTTGCGTTCTTCAAGGCGTACATGGCGGCCGCCGCGCCGGAGCTGCTGCGCTCGCTGGAGGCGAACAGGGAGTCGAAGGCGTTCTTCCACGCGCTGTACGACGCCGTGAACCGCTACGCGCTGGCGTCGCACCTCTTCTGGGGCTTCTGGGCCATCGTGCAGGCGGGCCACTCGAAGATCGACTTTGACTTCCTCGAGTACGCCGGCAAGCGCTTCGACGCCTTTGACGCGCAGAAGAGCTACTTCTTTGCGTAGGTAGAGACAAACAAGCGAGCACGCGAACAGACAAAGTGACCAAAGTGACGAACGATAGTAGCGTATATGGACCGAATTGAGCGAGTTTAAAGACAGCAACCCCCATCAGTATATGTCGCCCTTTATTGCCCTTCCTTTTGCGTTGTGCACATGCACCATCCACAGTTCAGCCACAACAACATGCTTTTGCTTGCGCACACTACTTGGCTCAACGTGGTGGGTGGCATTTCTACAGCACCGACAACAATAAAATTGCTGTACGCAACAATAACATTGTTGTAACGTGTGTATCCACGCGCGCATGCCGCTGTTGCGCTTGCTCAAAACTTGCGCCTCTCTCTTGCCTGCTGCCTCCTTTATCATACAAAAAAACTCGAACATCCCAAGCACCCCATAGCATCAGATAGCTTAGCGCTTGCGCTTGACGTCGCTCGAGTTCTCGAGACTGATGTCGAAGGCCGGCAGGTTCTCGAGCGACGTCGACTCGCTCGTCTTCTTGAAGTAGCGGTGGATGATCACCGACGGCTTGTCCGGCAGCGTCAGCGTCAGCTCCACGTGCATGCGGCCCTTGTCGTCGATCGTGCGCAGGTCCGTGAGGATGCCGCGGTAGCCCGACAGCTGCGTGATGGTCTTGATCTGGTGCGGCTCGCCCGTGACCTTGATCAGGTTGTTCTTCACGTTCACTTCCTGCCCGAACTTGAGCGTCTTGGTCTCCGTGAAGATGCGCGTGCGCCGCGTGATGATGAAGTCGCCGGGCGACTGGTTGATGATCACCATCAGGTCCAGCTTGTCCGCCGCCTGGCGCGCGATCAGCGGCAGCCCCATGGCTTCCAGGTAATCGTTCGTCGAGTCCGAGTCGTCGCGGTCGAGCGACCAGCGGCCCGAGAGCTGCAGCGCGCCGGCGCCCGCCGTGTTGGGTACCGCAGGCACCGCCGCCGCCACGACGGCCGCTGGGTTCGCGCTCGGCACGGACGTGGGCACCGCGGGCTTGAACGCGCTGCGCACGTGATTGAGGCTCAACTGGGCCGCCGCCGCAGCAGCCGCCGAAGCGACCGGCGTCGGGTTGGACGCCGCCGCCACGCGCGGAGGGATCGCGATCGAGTTGCCCACGACGCTGGTCGCGTTCGCAGCGTGCAGGTTCGACGTCGCGTTCATGTTCATCATGGTTTATGTATGGAGTAGCTACAGAAACAAGGAGGGAAGAGAAAGAGAGAGAGAGTGAGTCACGGCATTAGTTCAAGAGGGGGCTATAAAATGCGTGCGGCATGAGACTCAACGCGCATGAAGACACGCATCCGCCACGCATACAGACGTCTACGTCTGGCCCCTTTCTGCGTGCACGCACACACACGCATACACTAGACGCCACTCACATGTGCTTGGACACTTCCAAATGCTCGCTGTTCAGTGTGATAATAATGGTGGAAGAGTGAGGACAGAGGAATGCGAGTCTTCGTGCAACCTTCGCGTCACTTTCGTCGGGTGGAGACGGTATTCTTTCAAATGTTATAACAATAATCATCAGTAAATAAGGCATGATCTTATTTACTGACGAATATCCTTATAACATTGACAGACAACAGTGGAATAAGTAAAACGACCCGTTTTTGAACTAGATTTTAGCATTGAGAAAAGTGTGACGTCGTGGAATTTTGCACAATGGAGCGCGGGTACGTCGAAAAGGTTTACGAAACCAGTATCAGCAAGATCCTGCAGCTGTCGCCTCTGTTGCTCCAAACTCATCAGCCACTCGTCTTCGTCCATGCCTTCTGAGTACTTGTTCGTTTGAGCATCGACGAACATCTTTCAGATATCGCTCGAGGTTGCAGCAGTGCAGTACTTCTCCGCTTTGTCTTCCCCGATTCCTTCCAGCACCGCTTCGCCAACCAAGTTATCTTCTTGAAATAGCGAATTGGACTTTGAGCGATTTAATCGAGAGTGCACAATTCGCTTTTTCGGGACGATTTCAATACAAAAAGCAAGTTCAAAAACTCGGGACGATTTATGCACTTTCGTTTCACTTATTTTCACTATTCCTTTATTTACGTTTGCTTACGTCGAGCGAAGCCAAAAATTACAAGTTTTGTTGGTCGCCAAAGTTACACTCTTCATTTTGGCGAACTCTAAATACATGTACTTTATGCGTTTTGCAGTGGGATCTAGAAAATGCACCAACATCCCAAACCTTTAGGATTTTGTATGGGGTTTCGGAAAAACCCTTAGCAATGAATAAGAGAGGTTTTCCGAATCTCCATCAGTATTTGGAATTTTCGTGTATTTATTTTGGTGCCCATCATTCGCCGAAACATTAAATTCTGAAAAATATACCCCAAATGCGAGAACAAACCTCAAAATGTTGTCAGCCAGATCAACACCGACATCGATCTCGGCAATGTTTGCCCGCCCTTCGCCGACCTGGATGGTTCTCTGGGTACTCGGAAGCGAAAGTCCAATTTTGGCGGGCATATTACTATCCATTTCATCTCGCATGCGTTTCGCTGTTATAATGCTATTCTGGATCGAAGGCGCCTATCAACAACGCGTACCTTCAAAGAGCCAGAGGCCCTCTCATTGGGGCTTCGTCGGTTCCACTCAACCACGATTGACACGATGATCAACAACGCCCACTCTCGAAGCTTGAGCATGGAGGGCCAGAATGGCGACGCTACTGCTGCTGCTGGCGACGGGAGGTGACGGAAGCATCCACTCAGCCCCTAAATGTCCCCATGCTGCACACTTATACTACCTCACTAACCTGTCCTAACCTACCTGCTCACTCGAGTACCTCCTGTCGAATGGTCTGCACCGAGTCCTGGAAGTGAGTTCCTGCTGTCATCCTAATGGTTTCTTTTGTCCATTCAGATACCACTCCGTGCTGACGATCCTGTTGTTGCTGGTTGTTTTCTGCTGTTGCCCAAAAGAGCGTTCGGGAGCGACACGGAGGCCGGGCGGCTGCTCAAGAAGCTCTACTGCGGGACCACGAAGCCCAAGGTGTCGTACCCGAGTACGTCCGCTGCAGTCAATCACCACCAGCCGTTCGCCCTTCTCTCACTGCCCTCAGTGCTCTTCTCTGTGATCTCTGACGTCTCCTGTTGCCCTTTAAAATCACAGAACTCACGACGAACCCCAGGGACCTGAGCGCGCCGTTTATCCCTGGAGGTGCGCCAACCACGCGGACTCGAGGACCCACGCGCTGTCAGCCAAAGTGTCGGACCGCGCGACCAAGGCACCGCCGTTCTCAGGTCGCAAGGGCAACTACCCAGAGGTGCCATGGGTTCTTGAACTTAGTCTTCCTGGTAAACAACCCTCAAGGCCACACACTCTCTCTCGTTGATGAACTCTTCTTCTAGGTCCACCCGATCGACTACCGTGGGTGCCGCCGCAAGCCGTTCAGCGAGATCGAGAAGGAAGTCAACGTCATCAATAGGCAGATGGAGGCCTATCGCGTCTCCTACATCAAGTACGTGTGCTGTATGCTCTGTGCTCATTACTGGCTTCCAACATTCTCTCTAATCAATGGTGTCCGTACTATCAGGAAGAAGCCCAACGTGGAGAAGGAGAAGCTGCAGCAGGTTCTCCAGTACAGCCCCGGCAGCATCCTCCCGCGAGAGCTCCTACCAGGACCAGGAAGAGCAACGCCAGCCAACCATTTAGAGCTCCTCACTCCAATCGTTTCTTACTCTTAATATCTGGTTCGGAGAAAACTCATCCATGATGACGACGCTGTCAAAGCCGCAAAACCTAGTTCATCCTTATCACCACCACTCAGTCCTCCTTCTGCTGCTCGGGCACGACGAAGACGCTGGCGAAGCTCGCGTCGAAGATCCGCTGCGCGCCGCGGAAGTACGGGAACTGGAGCCACATCATCAGGATCAGCTTCGCGTGGTAGAAGAGCGGCAGCCACCACGCGATCTCGTCGCCGAGCGCCGTGACCAGGTAGTCGAGCGCCACGGCCACGCAGAAGTAGCTGAGCCACCACTCGTAGCGGCGCGCCGTCTTCTCCGCGAGCGCCCCCATCGTCACGTACGCGGGAAAGCCAAAGCCCACGAGCCAGCAGCCGCGCGCCGTCACGAAACCCGGCGTGAACACGAACATGAGCCCGCCGAGCGCCGGGCCCTGGGACCAGAGGTCCTTCATGAAGTGCACCTGGTGCTCGGGGACCACGCGGAACATCACGAGCGCGCGCATGAGGAAGTTCGCGGCCTCGTTCTCGTTCGCATTAGCCGCCGCGTGAGCAGCGCTTGGGGTGTCGCGGATGCGGTTCGCGTACGGGTTGAAGAGCGGGCTGAGCAGCGTGTAGAGCGCGATGTCGCCGCGCGTCACGGGCGAGTGGATCCACGCGAAGAAGATGTTGCAGAGGTACGTGGGCACGCTCACGAACGCCAGCAGGAAGCGCGGCGTGAACAGCGACACCATGCTCATGAGGCAGCCGGCGAACGACCAGAGCACCCAGTACTTGAGGATCGTCTCGTACGGCCGCCACTCGCTCATCACGAGCTCCTCGATGCTGCGTGCGCGCGCGAGGCGCTGCGCGTTGGTAGTTGGTGTTGGAGCGGTAGCGACAGAGCGGCCGGCAGTACGAGCCGCCAGCGCATTGCTTGTACTAGAGCCACCAGTAGCTCTAGTAGGTCGTGTCTGCTGCTGCTGCTGGCGCTTGGAGTAGAGGCGTCGGTGGCGGATGATCATGACCGTGCGGATGAGCGGGTAGCCGACGGCAAAGAAGCTGAGCAGCGACTCGTTGTCCCAGAAGCCCACGACGACCTCGGGTGCCCAGAACAGCAGCGCGTAGGCCACGAGGAAGAACGCGGCGTGCGGCAGCAGGATCGCCACTTTGCGCGACGTGTCGCTCAGCGACGCCAGGAAACTCCGGTAGCGCAGCTCCATGTTGCGCTTGAAAAGCAGGTACCGCGTGCGGATCATGCGGAAGTACCCCCTACGGTAGCACACGACCGCGACGAGCAGCGAGAGCGCCACCGCCGCCTGGTGCACCGGGTCCATCTCCTTCACGTACTTGACGCCGAACTTGAGCAGCGTGATGAAGTGCGGCAGCAGCGCCTCGGCCACCGCGCTCAGCGCCTGCACGATCGGCACGGAGAAGAGCACGAAGAACACGACCCAGAGCCGCAGGAACTCGTACGAGCCCACGCATGCGGCCTGGAACGACGCGCCGATCGCGCTCCAGTCCGTCTCGTACACGAACGCCGGCAGGTCGTACTGCGTCACGTCCAGCAGCTCCGTCCAGTTTACGTCCACCGCCGGCACGTACTGGAACAGCACCTCGCTCTGGAACACCGCCGCTGCGGCTGGGCTTGCGCTTGTAGTCGTAGTCGCTGCATCAGTAGAGGCGTCTAGAGTTGGCTGGAGATCAGGCGTCTGGTGGTCGTCCTGTGCGCACACGAGCGCAACCGCCAGCAACAGCAGCAGCAGCAGCAGTGGAGCTGCTCGCGGCCTCCGTTGCGAGGCCATTGCGCAGCTGTCTGGCAGAACCCTCTGCTGTATCAAGTAGAGCAACTGACGCGCAGACGCAGGCAGAGCGAAGAGCGAGAGCAATTGACGCAGTGGGCAGCGTCCACGTAGCACTTTCTCGATCGAGCGATCAATCGCTTGTGATCGTTTTGTTTTTCAAAAGTGGTGGTCAATTTGAATGGGGTGAGAGAAAGAGCGGCTTATTTTTATTCGAAAATAGTGACCTGTCACTCACGATACGCTATACGTGGCATCAAATTGCGACTCGCTCGTTCGCTAATATACAGGTATACGCGACTGTCCACAACAGCGCGACACTCACTCTGTCCACTTCTGTAATATTTGTCTCCTAATGCCATCGCAGTAATCAGCAATTAGCCTAAGGACTTCTTGGGCTGCTGCAGCTGCTGCAGTTGCTTGCTCAGGTACGCGTGGCGCTGCGTGAGCTCGGCGAGCCGTCGCTCCAGGTCGACGAGGTCGGCCTCGCGCTTCTCAAAGTCCTCGATGAGCAGCTCGGACTTGGCGAAGCCCTCCTTGCTCTCGAGCTTCTGGCCGAGCTGCCGGTTCGCGTCGCGCTCTTTCTTCTTGCGCGCGAGCTTGTCGCGGTTCACGGTCAGCGCCTCCTCCAGCTCGGCGGACTCCTTCTTGAGCGTCTGGTTCTCTGCGAGCACGAACTGCAGCTTCTCCTTGATGCACGTGAGCACCTGCACGGTGCTCGTGGTCTTCTTGCGCAGCTTGCGGAGCTCCTCGTTGCGCTCCTCGATCTTCTCGTTCAGCGTCTGGTTCTCGATCTTGAGCTGCTCAAAGTCGATCAGATGCAGTCCCTCGGCGAGCTGATCCTTGGCGTGCAGCTGCTGTTCGAGCTTCTTCAGGTGCGTCCTCAGATTGATGTTCTTGAGCCGCACTTTCTCGACCTCCTGGTCTTTCTTGAGGTCCGCGGCCTCGAACTGGCTGATCACGCGCTTCGGGACCGGCTTGCCCGTGCGCATGTTCTCGGCGTTCTTGGCGATCTCGCGCTTGAACTCGAGGAACGAGTCCTGGATCTCGGTCACTTTCGACTCCTTCTCGTCCAGCCGCGCCTGCAGGTCCAGCGCGATGCTGTCGTACTGAGTCTGCGCGGTCGCCATCTGCACTTTCACCTCGTGCACGTTGCGAAGACACTCGAGGTGCCGCTTCCCGTTTTCCGTGGCTGTGGACTTGTCCTCTCGCCGCTGCTCCGCACCGGTGCCAGCTCCACCGCCTCCGCCGCTAGTCTCCTGGGTTTCTGCAGCAGCGCGGCAATCTTGCGCTGTAGCCTTCATAATGGCACACATTCAAACATGTGAATCCAAGGGAGTCAATGCGGTATCGTTCTCTAAAGCACTCCACACTTACTTTACGTTCTTCTGCTGGATCTCGTCGCGCAGCTCGATGGATTCTTCGATCGCGGCGCGCAGGCGACTCGCCTCGGCCTTGAAGTCCTGCTCCTCCTGGACCGAGTCATCGTGCTCGGGGATCGCCGACGGCATTTCGGTGCGAGCTTTCCTTTCACCTCCGAATCTGGTGGTGTGGATGGCAATTATCGATCCGCTGCGACGCCTTCAAAATGAAAATGTCAGGCATCCGGATTGAAAGGATTGAAAAGGCGCCAGGTAGTTGACCTACAGCGAAACCACCGCTTCTCATCCGAATACAGTTGGACTGGATTTCTATTCGGGTCTTCCTATTAATGTGATGGAGAGCTCAACACTGATGCCGTTGCCCTCACATGGTTTCACTTCGAGCAGCTCCACGACCAATCGCTTCCGTAGCTGCTCTGGTGTGCTGATCTCGAATTGATCACCACCAAGCCGCTCCAAATCCACAGATGTAAACCTGGTGGTCATCACCTTCAGAGTGCTTGGGGAAAATGCAGAGCAAAGAGCCTCGCAGTCCTTAATATCGCCCGACGTCTTGGATTGCTGGATGGTGGCACCACTAGCTGAGCTCTTGAGCAAGAGGATGCGCACTGCAAAGTAGCTTGGACGCGCTCTGCCGATCACCATCCCAGTCCACGTCGATACTGGACTGAGTCCTTCAAACGAGCCACCTTCTCCACTGAATCCAATGAAGTTTGCTCTACACGCGCGAGCCTTGGGCTCGTCGAAATCAAAACTGGCGCTGAGCTTTGAATCTGACGCGTGCTTCACTCGACTGTCTTCATCCCCATCAGTTGGCAAAACTTGCTTCTCGATGCGCACAAGGGAGCAAATGTGCGCCATCAGCGCAATCAGCGGGGTCTGTGGAGATAGGAACACGCTCGCAACGAGATCAGCGTCGTCGAGTCCAAGCACAAGGCTCAGTGTCTCTCTCTGAACAAGGTCGCATGCTTGGCAGCTTTGAGGCTCCCACGCGCAGCGAACGGCGATCGCTTGACTCGCGGTGGTGGCCGCGCAGGCGGTTGCTTCTCCTTCTCCTTGCCTGTGGCCCGAGTGGATTTGACCGACTCCACACAACCAGACGGTAGCTGTGCCAACACACGACCGCCATTTGAAGAGCTTTCAGTATTTGTGGCTGTGATGTCGGCCATCGTGTTCGCACGGGCTGTTGCTGTTGCCGATGGCTCCCATACGAAACACTTGACGAGTTCACGACTCATGCGCTTGCGCTCGCTCATTGAGCTAGCGTTGAGCCACGAGGCAGCACCAGCAAAGTACGACTCGATCTCGCTGTCTTCCAGTACCAAAGTCTGCTCCTCGCAGGTATCCGGTAGGCAAATCCGATATTGATGCTGTCCTCCGCCTGATCGTGTGGGACATTGTTGTGGTTGCTGTGGTGGCATTGGGGTTGATTTCACATCAGGTTCTCGTTCTTGGCGCTCTACGTGGATGTACGTGCGCACCACCGCTCGCTTGTTTACTGTGTGATGCGGATTCTTCTTGACCGGGATGGCCCACGGGAGCCGCGCGAGCGTGCGTCTCGTCTGACAACTGGCAATGGCGCTACTGCTTTCACCACCACTATCAGTCTCCGAATCGGTATGGAAGCGAAAGTGCTTCATCATCAGCTGCAGCGCCGCTTTCGACGAGTACTTGGACCTCACCACAAAGTCTTCGCAATCCAACTGCGAGAGCCGCACTGAGAACTTCTCACTCGTCTGCGGCTGGTAGAACTCGGCTCGGAAATCACTGCTCGCGTGGTTCTCGAAGACGCTGCAGAGCCACACGGCGCTCAGCCGCGGACTGCGCACCGCCTTGCGCATGAGCAGTCGACCGGACGCCGTCTCGCGCGTTCGAATGCAGATCTTCATCTTCATGTCGGTGTCAATGAGACTCTCTTGTCGTTCTAGTCGGTGGTTTGCCCCTAATACCAGGTGTTCATGTTTGAGCTCCTTGCGAGCCGTAGAGCTCTTCTCACGAGAGGTAAGGCTCTGCGCGAGCCGGAACAGGTGCAAACGGTCGAGCACGAGCTAGGGGATTTCTGAGGGCGGCACAAAGCATGCGTGCGTCTGCTGCGCGTTCATGCGCTTCAGGATGCCCTCGAGGCTGGAAATCGCCTGCATGTCTCCCTTGCTATTGGACGAGTTGTGCGCAAAAGCATCCACCTGGACGCGACCACGCGAAAGCTCGGAGATCGTGATGGCTGCGAGGTATCCACTGAGCTGGATCGCTCGACGATACAAGCGAATCGCTCTCGGTCGCACAACCAGTTGCTTCTCGCACGGTGCGATTGCTGGTGTCTCTGCTGTCTCTGGTTTTCCCAGTTTGCCCTTTGGTGCCTACAGGAGACACAACTGCACGAGTCGGTCGTACATCTCCGCTTTTGTCGCTGGCGGGAGCTTGACGTTGCCCCGCTCAATGGAATTTGGCGCGAGCAAATGGTCGACGTCCGCCTCGGAGATGGCCGTTTGCCACCGCCAGCTGGTCGTCGGGTCGTACGCCGAGAAGAAAATGCGCAGGCAGTCGTGGTAGACGTTGACAATGCAGCGCTTCCCGTCCAGCGTGTGGTACCTGCGGTAGACTTGGACGTCCGCCAGCACTGCGTCCATGAGCTTGAGCACACACGCCGCTTCTCGCCAGCGTCTTGGATGCGACTCCTGGCGCCTTCGTTGTGCTCTAAATCGTCGGATTCCGTGTTCTGAAAGGTGATCACGCTGCCAAAGAGTCCTCGGATGGGCGTCGTGCGGCTGATCTCTGGAGCGAGCCCCTTGCAATCCTCGATGAGATGTGCACAATTCACGATCGCTTCCACCGAGGACGATAGCGCAAAGAGGAGATTGCCGTGTGGACCCAGCGAGCGCGCCTGCGTCCTGGTGGGCCAGTCCGCGTGCTTCAAGTATCTGTCGAGCGCCAAGAGGTTCTCCTTTGCGATGCCCTGCTGGTTGACCTCCTGCAGCTTTGACTGGAAGAAATTGGGGTTCGCGAGCAGCCGTCTGCCGAGTTTCCAGCTCACGTAGATCGAGCCTTTCGGAGCTGTTGCTGATTTTCTTCTTTAGCAGACGAGCGATTCATGATCAGGAAGAGACCAAGCAGCGCCGACAGCAACCTCTTCATAATGACCGTTTTCGAGCGCCAGGGCACGTCGTGCGCAAACACAAGCAACACTGGGCGAGGTCGGTGGTTGGGGAACCGGCGACCTGCGCCAAGTTTGCAGGAACAAACCTGCGCTCGACGTCTTCTTCGCGGATCATATTCTCGTCCTCTTCAACCTGATCCTGGGCAGCTTCGCGCTTACTGGTAGCACTTGCGATCAGGAACGGCCCATCAAAGCCCAGGTTGTAGTTGGGGAGCACCTCCTGCAGCCGCGTGATGACGGAGAACGATGTGATCCACTTGAAGATCGTCGTCGCGGCTTTCCACCCGCTCTCGAGTCTCCTGAAGGTCTCTTCGTGGAACTCCTGGTCGGCCAAATGCACGTCCAGCAGCGCATTTCCCAGTATGGACGTGCGCAGATGCCGTCCTTCCGCTGCGACCGCGATCATCTTCATGCGGCGAACGAGGCGAACGGAGCAGCGAAGGGAGTTGGACGCTTCTCGCCATCGCACGTTCGCGATATCCACCTCGGTGTCGCTGTCGCACGTGAAGAGCGTGAGCATTCGCACGAGCCCAAGAACTAGAGGCGTCACGGGCTTTCTTGGAGCTTGAGCGTTAGCAGAGGCAGTAACTGCAACGCTGGACAATGCACTTGGGATCGCCACCACCTTGAAACACGTGTCCGCAAGCTCTTTAAAGTCCGAGATCTGCAGACTGTCGCCCGCAAAGACAATGTCGGACCGCGCACTGAACAGATGACGCACTTTCCGCATGTGAATGCGTCCGAAATGACCACGCACGACTTTCTGGATCGCGATTGTGGCTTCCAGGACTCGCAGCTTGCGTCTCCGGATGCGAACCAGTTTCCTAGCGAGCATGCCGCGCGCGAGTCGCTGGAGGATGACCGACGCCGCGTTCTCCCAGTACATCTTGGCGACTCGGCGCCGCGCGAGGAAGCCGCGCACCCCTGCCTGGATGTACTTGCTCGAGACAAAATACTCGATCTTGAGGTTCTCGAACGCGGCTCGCGTGATCATCCCGCGCGCTATCTTCTGGATCGACGTTGCGCACATGTGCTGCACGATGGGAGCCACGAGAGCGCGTGCTCGCTCGACCTGCTCTTGGTTGGAGATCTTGCTGAAGAATTGATCGTTGTGTTGCTGATCGAGGCTCGTCGTTGCGTCAAGAGTTGTCTGCGCTTCAGCTGAGGTGTCGACAGCCTCAGTAGTAGTAGCATGGTTCTTGTTGTTTTGGATCTCTACCACTCTCTTTTGAGGACAAGATAGCAAGTTAGATCATGTGAGGCGAATGCGCACGACACATTACTAAAAGACACACAATAGGACGTACTGCTGCCTCGGTCGCGGATTTCTGCTTCTCCTTGAACACGTGGATGATCTCCTCTTTCCTGTGGATGTTGGTCATTTTGTGTGCATAAATGTACTCTTTCTCGCTGAGCTCTTGCCGCAGCAGCGCGATGTCTTTCCGCGCTTTTGTGCTGAACTCGCGCAGCTCGTCGCCGTAGAACTGGACGCCTGCGACGCTCTCAAAGTACGCGACGTCCATCTCTTTGCGCTCGATTTCTTCGCGAAGCGAGTCGATCAGGACGCCAAACTTCACGTTCGCCTGCTTCTCACTCTCGAGCGCTTCTTCGAGCTGCGCACCTCGAGATCGCTTTCGAGGACCCTGAAGGACTGGCTTGCGAGCTGGAGACCACGCGAAACAAACACGAGAATGTTAGCAAGGGATCATTCGTCTAGCCTTCAATACAATAGCGGTAACCCGCTCAGGTAGCACGTACTTGGTTTGGGAATCGGACCGAGCATCCCGCTTTCTTCTTCGCGTGCAGTTTGCCAGGGAGTGATGACGAAAGCGAGTCCAAGCGGGCGTGATTGAGGTCGTCTTTGTCCGTTGCAGGTGGTGGACCACTGTCTTCTTGGCGCTCTTCATGGACTAATCGCTCTTTGTTCAGAGCTAACGAGGCGTACGCACCGCCAGACATCTCCATCATGTTGAGTCGTCGATGCGCTTCCTCCTCCGGCACAACGTGACTCTGCGTGTCTCTTGTGAATCGCCCAAAGTGCGACTCTTCTTGGAGAACCAGCGCTTCAGCATCTCGTATCCTCGACATGTCGAGCTCGCCAATCTGGGAAGGAATGACCAGCGGCGTGTGCGCTGCGCGAGACTTTGGTCGCGCTGCTGCTTTGTCTCCGTTTGCCGAATCATGTTTCGCTGTGGCGTTCAGAGGCAGAAGCTCCTCGTCGTTCAGCACTCGGGTCTCGTACGGATTCTTCGCTCGCTTGCGCTCTGCTAGTGCGGCGGATTGGGCGGCAGCTTACTGGGCGAAAGTGGTCGGCCACTTGAAGACTCGGTCGAAAACAAATCGAGTCGCCTCTTGTCACCGACTTCCACAAATTGCGAGGAATCCTGACTGTTTGATGATCCACCGCGATCTCCACCGCCAGATGAGACTGTGACGCGAGCTTGGCAGTTGAGATTGAGCGGCAGGATGAACGGGTTCCGCTCGAGCGTGAACCCGAGCCACTGGACGAGTCCCGTGTGCTTTTGCAGGAAATCCAGGTCCGAGGGCATCTTGAGGAGGTAGTTGAGATTGTTCCACTTGTACGGGTCCTGCGCGCGCTTCTTCTTCCGCCACGCGCTGATGGTCTCCACCGCCTCCAGCGTCGCGATGCGCAGCAGATCCAGCAGGTCGATAGTATCGCCAAGATACGATCCGCTGATCCGCCCATTAGTACTCGCCTGCATGAGGCGCTGCAAGTACCCTTCGCGCACGAGGATGCATTTCAAAATCTCCAGTTCCTAATGCATCGAATGATCTCACTCTGGGTTAGCAGCTCATCCACAGACACACATCGCTTTGTTCTCTCTGAACAAAGAGGAGCTAGCGTACCTCCCCAGAATCGAGCAGCTGCGGCGAATGCGAGTGTGTGATCGAAGAAACTTTTGGCAGCGCCACGCTCTACCTCATTTAAACAAACGCGCAGGATGTAGATTCGTGAGTTGAAGCAGAGAAGCATCGTCGTCAAAAGCGGTCAGTATGCGGATGAAAAGCGATTCAGTACCTGTCTGATACTCGACTTCTTCGTCGCGTCTTTCTTCTTTGGCGACTTCTTCTTCGGAAGCAAAGGGAACTCGGACGTGGACTTGCCATTAGCGGTTCTGGATACAACAGATGCAGACTTGATTAGCAGCGAATCGTTGCCGACCGCACCATCAAACAATACCACCGCACTAGCGATACGAAGCCAGATCGAACGTACCTCTTGTGCTTGACTCCATTCGCAGCAGTTGACGATGCCACAGCCGTTCTCTTGGGAGACTCGGACGTCGGCGCTACAGCTGCTCTCATGTTGAGTCTGCTCACACGTGGCAGACTGCCTTTCACCACCTGTACCTACCTAACACACACGCGCGCGTTGCTCTGGATGCCTTCTTTCGCCTCTGCAGCGGCTGGGGATCATGTCCTTTTGATCATCTCTTGTGTCTGTGAGAGAGTCTGCAGTGTGGCTGGTCTCGTCTGGTTATTCACGAGTAAAAATATGGCGCCAAAGCAAAGCTTTTGAAAGGAGTCGCGTTGCTGCGCGTCGCTTCAGTTGTCCCGACCAGTTTCACGTTTTGGCTCAGGTTTCCATGCAATGAATGAGTTAACCTGAGTATCACGACGTGTTAGTTGGCTCTCTAAAGGCTCAGTCAGTCGTCCATTGTGAGAATGAAGGAAGGGGGAGCCTCGGGTCGTTCACGAACAACTAGTGTATTCGTGAATGTGTCCAATGCAGCAGCACTTACTCTCGCGACTCGATCTCAGTCGCGTTCAACTTCAATCGTACCTTTCAAGTCGCAGGTGTCGCTGTCATCTGACCATGACGTGCTCAGCACACTTTCTCCGACGACAATAGCAGTCTCAGCTTGATCCTTGTGATGCGAACCTGTGGCTGCTTCAACCACGGCTTCGTCGCAAGCGCCCGGCGAGTCGTCTATCGTGCAAGGTGCTTCGAAAACATCGCACTCCAAGTAATCAAAGGACACGAATCGGTCCGAGTCGTCGTCGTCGTCATCATTGTCACCACCATTTCCACTCGCTGTCTCACCTTGCGCAGTATCGGAAAAGGTGCTGCCAGATCGTCCCAAGCGAGCGGACAAAGGGGATTCCAGGAGTGGCACTGGAGACGATGACAAATCGACAATCGGCACTGGGGAACGCGGAGCCATTTCGGTATCGAGCTCCATGAGGGAAGAGAAGGATGTTTCGAGGAGAGGCAGTTCATTGCCATCGCCTTCACAGCCCTCACGGTCGTTGCGCTCATCAAGTGACACAGAAGATTCAGACGGGATTTGGCTGCTGCCATCTCCACTGCTCTCGTTGTCAGGAATTAGAGGGCGATCGCAGGCAGCGCTTGGTTCAAAGGCAGAATGTGCTTCGCTCTTTGCTCTTGGGTGTTACCCGAGAGAGTCGTCACTCCCGCTGAGACTGGTTCATCCAAAATTTCCGAGTGAAACACGCTTGCAATCTGGAATCCAGATTCCTTGCTACTTGGTTGATCAGCGTCGGTCGCAGTGTCTGTAAGCGATGGAGGTACGGCACTTCGTACATCTGATGCAGTAGATGTTCTCGGGAATGAGCTGGAGGAACGATAACCTGGATGTGACTGTGGCGTCTGAGCGGTAGCCCGATTCTTTACACTCGGTACTTCATGCGCTGACGACCCAGTTGGTGTTTCAGGCAGACGCGTGGCCACGAATGTGGCGATATCTTTGTCGAGTAGCCCAAGTGGCTTCAACGGAATCGCTGCAATCACGTCCTGGTTTTGAGATGCTTGATTTGGTCTCGCATCTTTCTTGGTGCTGATCCCAGTGACTGAAAGGGGCGAACTCTTCATAATTTGTTCACTTTTGAAGCGAACCAATTCAGGCGCTCGAAGTGTCGACGGATCCCCAGATCCTCGTCGATTAAGATTCATACTCTCCTTGAAACCGATGGCAAGCACTTCTAACTTGCCATGCATTTCCCGACGTAGAACTCGATTGCCTGGCATATTGCGGCCGCCTCGGCTGATTGCAGCAGGAACTCGTGGTACGGTGACGTTGTCATCATCTTGACTGGGAACTTGAGGCGCTTGTCTGGAGCCATCGACGTGTGCTTCTCGACTGCATCTGCCAGTACTTTCAGCCAAAGCTCGTACTCCTCTGGTTCGATCGCAGCAAAAGTCCAGGTGCGGTAGATCGTGACGACGTCGAACGCGAGTGAGGTCGGAGCGTTTGTAGCCGACGACTCTGGTCGAATACAGGTCACGCTGCTCAAGTCGACCACTCGCCTCTCTTTCGGAGTCTCAGCTACCCCAGGGCAATGCGCAATTTTGTCATAATAGCACAAGAATCGCCAACAGGGGTTTCACACACTGCGACGTACTTGGCGTTCCATGACTTTGTGAGATGGAACTTCTTCACCCCGCTCTTCTTGAGCAGCGGGCTTTGATACCGCAGCATTCGCGAATAATGCGCAGAATGGATCAGCGAAGATGCCAACGACTTGGAGCACTCTCGAGTGAAAAATGCGCCTCGCTTGGACGGAGATCGAGGCGATCCCAGCGGCTTCGAGTGCTCCTCGCAGAACTGACCATTCTCGGCTCGTGTCGTGGATAAACCACGGCTGGTATGGCTCAGAGAGTTCTGGCTGGGCATGTTGGAGGTGGAGATCTCACTGCTGCCACGACTGGCATCAACATTCTCAGAATGCCGCTGGCAACCCATCACACGACATCGCGTTTCAATTCGCTGCTGGATTGCGCTATCGTCCTCGAAATACGCCAAACCGCTTTGTCTTCGAGAAGTTGTCGAAGAAGATAGCAAGGCTGACAGGCGCTCTCTTTCAGGGGTCGACGAATCTAAACCACACGTAGCCGCCGCTCTCGCTCGAAGTGACGCGTCCAAATAGGTTCCGTGCTGAAGATACCAGATCGCCTCTCGGATGTGGTGTGTCTCCACGCTCTGCAAGGCGATATACGTTGGCTGCTTCGCCCCAGATCGTCGAAAGCGCAGTTCAACGCGAGTACCGATCGCCTCGTACGTGTCCACATCCTCGTACATATACGAAAACAAACACGCGCTTCGATCGTGGCAATCTGTTGACGGAAACACGGAGATGTAGTTCAGATCCAGCTTGAGCCCTCGGAGATCGTTGTTGATGGAGCACGTGAACAACAGATATCCATTGCGGAAGTACTCCATGCCGAGCCGTTCACGAGTGATCGCATTGCGAGCAGGTCTCTCCTGTTGAAGCAGCTCTCGGCGCTTTGCCGCTGGTAGCACAATCTGTTGGGTATCGGCACTGATCAAGCTGGTTGAAGGACGTCGCTGCTGAATTGGCGACGGCAATGTCTTCCCTGCGAGCACACCTATGTACGCATGTTCTGGGCGTCTCTGTAGCGCAGGGTTAAAGAGCACCTGTCCGATCTGACCTTCAACCTACGTGACGACATTAAAGCACAGATCAAAACAACGTGTGAGTAAGCGACGAATGAGAGTTTAACGTTTACACGCACAGATCATCACTCACCAGGGAAAGAGCTTTGAAAAAGAACATCGGGGACACGTGCCTGTCGAGCATGGCAAACTTGACGGACTTTTCACTGTGATCCCACACGATTTCCTTCATTTTCTCGAATGATGCTTCATACACGGCTTCCTTTCCGAGCTCTGTGACCACGTAGACACCGCTCGCTCCAATCGTAAAAATCACGTTCTGGACCAGCTCGACTGCACCTGAGTTCTGCGGCTCTGAAGAGGACGCGGACACTTTCATCCTTCCGTGATGAACAGCAGGCTCCTTCACAATCGACAGCGCCGCGAGCTCTTCTTTCGCTGCTGCGTCCATCATGATGGAGCTGGACGACGAAGAGAACGACGTCCGCTTCTTGTTCACGAGCACTCGAGTAGAACGGATGCTCTTCATCTTGCCACCTCTTGTTCTTGGACAAGCTGCGCGACTCTGGCTGAGCCGAGGCGATCAAGCTGCAGAATGCTCTCCACACAATCTTCACGAGAAACTCTTTACACCATAGCGCTTCCAGCTCCCTATCTAGCAACAGGTGAATCATAAAAATAATACCCACGTACCGAAAATAAGCAATGACTGCCTCGAATTTTGACATTAGCTCCCTTTGAGTGAGGCGGAACTTGGTCGAGAAACGAGACCCGTCTTCTTTACTTCGCTCTCTTCTTTCTCGCGACGGGCTTTGCAGCCTCCTCCTCACTTTTCTCTTCCTCCTCCTCTTCTCCTTCTTCCTGATGTCTTTCTTCTTCTTCGGTCTCGCTGCCATTCTCATCGCTCTCACTTTCGCTTCCCGCCTCGAGCTCCTCTTTTGAAATCGTGGTGCCATCGATGCGTCTGTTTTTCAGCACTCCAGTAGTGTAGGCGTCCAGAACACCGTTTGCACTGGCTAGCTCTTCACTGCGGTAGATCAGCTTCTCCAACAACTTCTTCACCATCGGAACCTGCGACGCAGCTGACTGGTCTTTGATCAGCTTCCCATGGGCACAGAGAACTTGCATTCGGCGAGTAGCCACCTGGAGCTCACTGATGAGCTTGATCACTCGCTCACTGTGCACCAAGAATTGCTCTTGGAAGAAGGGCATCACTCGCAAAATCATCTCGATAAACTTGCGTCCAACCTTCAGTACAGACGCCACGATCATGGACTTCTGGAAGCTCTTCGTCATGCAGACCAGCAACTTGAAGAGCAGCACAGCTTGTGTGAGGTAACTGAACACGAACTTGACGTCACTCGCGGTGGGGCCTCCAACAATGTCGAGACGAGACGTGACAGCCACTAGCGTACTAAACATCACTCGGTGGTACACGCCGACAGTCTTCTTGTCCAGCGTCGGGAAATTCTCGACTCGTTTTCCATTGTGCTCGAGAACCTCCAGGAACCCGTCGATCGCAAGTGTCTGGATACTATCAAGAACAACTGCACTGTGGCGAAGGTATCCGTTCAGGAATACTTCGAGGTGAGCGTTCTTGTAGACGAACTTTGCATCTCCTCGCGACCAGTCCGTCTGTAAATACGACAGTGCCAAACTGCTGATCTTCGCCGCGATTGCACTCGTCAAACTTGCGCGCCGTTGCTGCCAGCCGTTTAGGTCAATTGATGTCGATTTGCTCAGCACAAGCTCCGCGTCGAAGCCATACCCGAACGATAATATCGAGATTAAGCACTTGAGGAGTGCCACTGCAAAGTCCAGGTTATCACCGACGACGCGATGGTACCGAATGATCACTTTGAAACACTTCTTGACAATCTACGTAAAAAGAAGCGCAAGTGTTGATTAGTTACCATTGTCGCAGGGATACGTCGCAAATCACAATGTTTTACCGGTAGTACCTGCTGCAGAACATTTGCATCGTCTTCAGGATATTCAACTCGATCATGGCTTGCCAAAATCAGAGCCTGAAGTTGCTGAACCTTTCGGACATCCGGACCTGAATCGCTTGATTCGCCGTTTTCGATACCGTAGCTTAGCACGGTGCCCACAGTTTTCAGATATTCTACAAGGATACTTTTGTATTCTTGCAGTCGAGACTTCAGCGCAGCTTGATCGGTCTCCTCGTCTGCTTCGGACTCGCCTCGAGCTTGATCACTCTCGGTCGCTGCAAGAATATGAGCTGCAAATCGTCCAGCAGCATCCAGAACCCCGCTTTCATAAAACCCTCCAAGCAGTTGGGGTGCCGTTTGGACCTCGTTCTGGTGTTCCAATATCTCTTCGCTCCTTGATGTTCCCGACTGACTTGAAATTTTATTCCAAAACGCTGTCAGGGATTTCCGCTTCTTCTCTTCATTGCAGCTCTTCTGGACATGATGCTCGAAAAGCGAGAAAAGAATCCGGATGAGTGGAGTCTCGAGAGTGTTTGCGACACCTTGAGACAAGGGATCCATCGATATTCCAGCCCAAGGCTGCAGTCTTGGAGAAGTCAGGATGTTCACCACTTCAGGCCTCATGGAGATGAAGCTTTGCTGGATGAGTAGTTTCCGATCTTCAAGCCCCGAGACTCTTTTCTTCCCCGATGGTCGGCCAACTTTCTTCTTTCCGTCGCTTGAGGTTTTCGCGCCAGTGGAGACCGAATCCACTCCGATGGTGGCTGTGCCTGGTGGGGTGAATGATGGGCAGGACGGCAGAATCTCATCCAGAAGAATGGACTCCAGCAAGGATAGATTCTCAAGACGCTCCGCCACCTTTGCAGCGTAGTACTCTTTCTTCTCACATGCGAAAAAGTTCAAAATCGATCGGATCCAGTTGATTCCGTGCCAAAGCGTCGAGCACACCGCATTCTGAGCGGAAGTCTCAAGCCCACTGAGATCTTGTAGCACAGAGCGCCTACATCGAAGAAAGAAAGAATCACACGTCAGAAAACAACAAAACAGCAACGCACGGCTAACTTGACATCGCTTCACTTACTCCATCATCTGAAGAGGGCACACCAGCACGCACTCGATATCTGCAAGCTGTCTCTTGGTTCGAGCGCAAGATAGAAGCAGCGCAATCAAGGGACTCAGATACATGAGAGACTGCTGGTCGGACACGTTCGGCGACACGACCAGATCCAATATCTTGAGGTACACCGGTGAAAGCTACACAGCGGCAAAGCACAAGTTAGACATCAATCTTTTCACGCTGCAAATCCGACAGTAGGAGCACATACCTTGTCATCGAGACCAACCCACAGGTCCGTTTTCATTGCTCCATCGAGAACAAGCTTGCTGTACGTGCCGTCGTGCTTCCGTTTCACATCGAAATCATCCATGAACTGATTTAACAGCACTTCAGTGTAGTAGTCGGAAATGATCTCCACCAACATGCTCCCCTTCTGATCTTGGTCTACCTCGGTGACAAGCAGCTGCAGCTCCCTGAGCACAAAGCTCAGGCATTTCGGGTGTGATAAACAGCTCTCGTGCAGTTCAACCAACGCGCGGTTCAGTGCTTTCGCAACTTGAACGTCCGAGAACGTCACCACTTGGCTGGACTGAGACAGTCGACTCTCGTGATGGTCATTTGCTGACTTGCTTTCAGTTTCTTTCTCGGCAGAGTTCTCTCGAAAGAAAGTCAGCAGCCTCTTCATGCGTGACACTGCAGCTAGGATACCGAAGCAACGGTAGCGCGTGTCTTGATGATACGCTTGTTTCCTCAGAGTGTTGCACAGGTCTGGATCTTCCGGGCCGCCGATCCCAAACAGAATGTCGTAGATCTTCCGCACTTCTTCGGCGCTGCAGTTCTCCATCGTATCAAGCATCTGCTTCAACGCGGGGAGGAACACTCTCAGTCGGTCTCTGCGTTGCGAAGGAGATCGACTGAACGCTCTTTGACCGCCAGCATCATGATCATGGAACGAGACGCTTGGCGACACGAGTGTAAGCAACGTGTCAAGGGCGGCATTTTTCGTCGCAGTTGCTCGCGATAAGGAATGACTCAGTAAACCTGAAATAACCTACAGGGCCAATTGGTTAGTTCTCGTGACCATCGCCCCCAAGCCGCTCGAGTTCAAGTGGTTTCGTACCTCTCCTTGATAGAACGCCGTCTGGTTTCCACTGCTTTCGTCGCTGACTCGGCTTGAGAATTCTTCAAACAGTAGCTCATAGAGCAAGCTCCCCATCGCCACACACAATCCGTCCGCAGTTTGTGTGATAAGCATGGATCCAAGCTGCAACAGTGACGGGAAAAACGATTTCAGCGCATTCGCGTGCGACGTGATGCTCTGAATCATCAGATCTGTGCTCAGCATCCCTGTGTGGACCTTCTTCTTCAGCAGCTTCCCCATTTTGTCTTGGTGCCTTGGAATCGAGTGCGCGCCAATTAGAATCCAAATATCGAGCAGGCGCAAGGGTGTAGCAGCGGGACCAGTAGCTTGAATCTTGCCAACAAACACTTTCAGTAGTTCTTCGCGAAAGTAAAACCCTTGCACGATGCTCCCCAGAATGAGCGATTCTTCGTTCCCAGACTTCCCGCTTCTTGCTGCTGCTGTGTCTTCGAAAGCGAGGGTGCTGCTCAGCTTTTCTCGTAGCTGGTCGACGATCTCCTCGATGTTGGTCACGGGTGCTTCCTGGACGAGGTACTTGACAATTGCAGGTAAGTCTGCGAGTGGCGAGGAATCCAGGCGTTCCAAGACGCACTGCACGACTCTCGCGGTTTGCTCGTTGAGAACGTTGAAGTTGCCCAACGCTTCAATGCAGCAGACGACAAGTCCCGCATCCGAGCGGATCAGCTCGAGCAGAGCGTCCACAACAATCTGGCAAGCATAAACCATCCATGATGAGTTAAAATTGCACGCGCATTTCAATATTAAACAGTAAAGAAGCAAACAGTCATTGCACGTACCAAACCGTCTTCATCGCTGGCGATCTCAGGCAAGATGTAGATGATGTCTCGCTGCAGACTCGGAGCGAACGCTGGCAGCGCACCAATGAGCTTCTCGATCAGCTGCTGCGGGTCGACGACGTGGTCCATCCACCGCAGCTCACGCAGGATCAGCTTCGGGACATTCTTCTCCATCATCTGCGCGTCCATCTCCGCCGAGAATTCGGAAAGCTAGCAGTCGTTATCAGCAACGCATACATGTCGTTCAGTTCGCAGTCTACATCGCCCAATTCAATGCCTCTGGTGCACACACACATGCACAAATACGAACGCAGCCTTATCACCATATTCTACCTTTTCCAGCAGCATGTCGACCATCTTGGGCTGCAGCACTTCCTCGCGCAGCAGGATGCCGATGAAGCTCGCCTGCGTCTCGTAGAGCCCGCCCAGTCCGATGCTGAGCATGAGCAGCAGCAGCTCCTGCTCGCCCAGCAGCCGCTCCAGCTCGTCGAGAAAAGCGCGCACGCCGGGCGTGTCGCTGTCCGTGCCCAGCTTGGCCTGGATGGTGCGGTGCACCGTGGCCTCGCAGCCGTTCTCCTTGTAGACCTGCCACACCTGCTTGAGCGTCGCCATTTTGCGGATTGCGGAAAATGCGCGCGCCAAAACAAACAGCAGCCAAACGAGCAATGAATTTTGCGGCAAGCGAGTCAAAGCTGATGTCACTATCAAAGGGAGTTTCACCTTGGATTTTGTACTTTATAGAGGGAACCTTTATAATATAGGATTGGCTGAAAAAGGGATAAATTCAAAATTGGGAGACTGGGATTGGTCAGAATATTTTACCTGTCTAGTTGATACTGCCATAACTAATCGATGATCGATTTGATGTTTAACATGACGACATAATAGTATTGGTGATCCACCCTTTCAAAGGTGAAGCCATCCAGTGATGGCAGTGAAAGTGAATTCTTTGTCCTGAGGTGACGGCCCCACACAGTGAGTCTATTCAAGCGATGCAGACAAGGGTAGTAGGTACTCTACTTGTTCGTGTATCTGCGTGGGCTAGCTCAATTCCCATTCACATCTTGAGTGTGAGACTCATCTCTTGTGTTTGTGCTGGAATGCTTGTACTTAACACTCAATACAGCCGTTTATCTATACCAAAACACGCAAACGCTGCAAATGAGCACGGGGATGTTTATCACTCATGCGCGCACTTCTCTCACTTGACTCAGCTCAATCGGACATCAAGTGTGACGTTGAAGAACGCCCGGTCGACGAGGAGGAAACCGGAGACGCCAGTTCCAAGTCGCTGTCGTCCGGCACCTTCTCGTAGTGTTTCTTCTTCAGGTGCAGTCCGTTGGCCAGCACCGCGGGGTTCCCCGACGCGATCAGGATCGACTTGCTGTTCTTCGCGTCGTCCTGTTTGTGAGATTGTGGCTGGTGGCAGCTGCTGGACTCCTGCTCGTCCGAGTCGTAGGTCGCCGCCGACGTGTCGATCTTGTGGTGGTACAGGTACATGGAAATGAGCAGCACCGAGAGCCCGCAGCCGAACTCGAGCGAGGGCGAGAACTGGAAGAAGAGCATCGAGAAGAACATCGTGAGCATCATCGCGATCGCGTGCGAGTACACACACGCGATGTTGTCCAGGTACTTGAGGATGAAGCCCATGCAGATGCCGCCGATGCAGTTCACGAAGATGACCGCGAACGTCCAGTTGTTGTACCCGGAGAAGAAGCCGCTCTCGCTGATCTCGGACGCCTCAAAGAGCAGCCCAAAGCCGTTGAAGAGGATGCCGTAGACGTACAGCTGCACGTTCTGCCACAGGAACGAGCACGAGCCTTTCCGTTTGAACGCCCACTCGGTGAACACGCTCGCGCAGGACGAGATCGTCACGGCCACGAGCACGAGGATGATGCCGAACATGAAGTTCTCGGGGCTCGCGAGGTCGTCCTTGTGCACGCCACCCTCTGCCGCATCGACCCTCGCGGTCTTCACCGCGCTCTCCTTCTTGATGTGGTCCGACTGGCTCGTGACCACGCCCAGCAGCAGCAGCACGATCGCGATCTTGCGGATCTCGCTCAGCTTGCGCTTGAGCACGAAGCGGAAGAGCACGGCCGTGGTGAGGATCTTGATGTTCCAGAGCACCGAGAGCGTCGCCGGGTCCACGAAGCGCAGGATCACGTACGTGAGGTTGTTGTCGATCATGTACAGCAGCGACGGCACGGCGTAGAAGAGCGACTCCTTGAGCGAGAAGTTCTCCGGCACACGCTCGTTCGTGCACACGATCACCAGCAGGCAGAGCACGAGCTTGAGCACCTCGATGAGGAACGTGACCGTGACGCTGATGTACGGGATCTTGCCGTGGTCCTTGGACGCGTTGATGCAGAGGTTGCCGGCGCAGAGCAGCGCGGACGCCACGAGCATGCCCGCGATCGTGCGCACGAGCTTCATCGTCTCTTGCTGTGTTGTCCTGCGCTCTCGAGCTCGGTCCTGGCGGCGAATGAGGGAATGCAGGCGGAGCAGCAGCAGCAGCGCCTTTAGCGCTCGTATTGTTGATTGCGCGCTGACTGACTTGGGAATTGTGCTGAATGCTCTGCATGCTTATGTTGCGATAAAGGTGCTGTATTGCATGTCCTGATTACTTATGGTGCATGTAGACTATCCAAGTTGCCGTTACGGTGCCCATCAGGTGCAGCAACTTAGGAAGTTGACATGGAAGACTCGAAGAGCTACGCAAGACAAGTGTCTGCTTTTGACTGGTGGGATAAGTCAGTAGAAGCAGAAGCGGCGGCATGAGCGGGCTCATCTATCGGCGATGCGGCGGCGTGCTGGGCGGCGCGAGCTGCCTGGCGCTGCGCGAGATCAAGAGCCTCAAGGGCAAGTCGAACGCGAGCGCGCGCTGGGTGCGCCGCCAGTGGAGCGACCCGGTCGTGAAGCAGGCCAAGCGCGAGGGGCTCCGCTCGCGCGCGGCGCTGAAATTGCGCGAGCTGAACACGGTGCGTGCTGCATTGTGGAAGCTCTTGATGGTATCGTGAAGTGCTACAATATCACTCGTGGCTGATTCATTGTTGTATGCACATGTGCAGAAATACCAATTGATCAGGAAAGGCGATGTCGTGCTGGATCTCGGCGCGGCGCCTGGCGGGTGGACGCAGATTGCAGTGGAGGCTGCGTGTCCAGCGATCAAGAAGGCGGCTGAGGACAGCGACAACAGCAACCAGCAGCACCAGCAACCGGGGAAAGTGAACGTGATCGCGCTGGACCTGAAGCACTTCGACCCGCTCATCGGCGCTGCGATCGTCGTGGGCGACTTCCGCCACGCGCAGGTGCGCAGCGAGATCGACAAGATGCTCGGCGGACGCAAGGCGAACGTGGTGCTGAGCGACATGGCGCCGTCGTTCTCGGGCAACTTCCTCACCGACTCGCAGGCGCAGCTGCGGCTCTGCCACAACGCGCTCAAGATGGCGGAGCTGTACCTCAAGCCTGGCGGCCACTTTGCGACCAAGATCCTGCGCTGCGACGGCTCGGAGGAGTTCCGCGACGAGCTCAAGGCGAACTTTGAGTTCGTGAAAGGCATGAAGCCGCTCTCGTCCCGGTCCGAGTCCACCGAGATGTTTTTGGTCGCGAAAGGGTACAAGGGCAAGGCAGTGGCGGGTGATGATGAAGCAGAGCCAGCAGCATCAAAGAAGGCATGATAGATAGTTAGATATCATAGGATCAATGTAATTCATACTGAGAAAGAAGAAACAAAACGCATCTTTGGTGTGTGGGAAGCATGTATATCCAATCTATTCATCTTCATCACAACATGAGCTACTGCACGCGAGTGCGCATCCAGACTCTTGGGTCCCTCCGTACGCTCGCTGTGCGTGTGGCTCGTAATTAACAATTTCAGGTTCACTGACCAAATGCAAATGCAACGTAACCAAATCAGACGAGTGCGATCTAGTTGAGGTCCTGGCCCAGACGAAGCGCCAGGAGCGTGTCGTGGTACTGGTTGAACGCGTCCTGGATGTCGTCCTGCAGCTGCATCGCCAGCGGGATCAGCTCGATGTTGACGTTGCCGCCGATCTGAGCCGACGCCGCCACGCGAGGCGCCAAGACCTTCACAGCGTGGATCATTTCCTGCAGCTCCGTGTCTTGACGCACATCGCCCGCAGCGTAAATGATCTTCTGCAGCAACTGGTGCACCAGCTGCTCGACTTCCTGCAAGTCCGCGTCGTTGAGTGGCTCGGCCTCGGCTGCGTTCGCCAATGCCTCGCGCTCTTCCTCTTCCCAGCGCTTGCGCGCTTCAGCGTACGCTTCTCGCTCACTGATGTCTTGCGTGCGCAGACTCAAGTTGAGGAAACGGTCCATGTGCACGTTGAGCAGCGCATCCGGCATCTGCGTCAACACCTGCGTCATGTAGCGGTTCATCTCCTTCTCACGCTTGATGAGGAACTTCTCCTTCTTGTTCTTGCCGATCATCGACGAGAACGGGTGGCGCTTCGGGAAACGCGGGAACCATGGAGCGCGCTTGCCACGGCGACCCGAGGCAGCAGCCTTCAGCTCCTGGTGAAGAGCGTTGAAGTCGTTGTAGCGACCACCGACGAGCCACGCCGTCTTCGACTGCTCCAAAATGTCTCGGCCCCACGTGATGCGCAGGACGTATTCCGTGTACTCATCGCCCCAGTTCTCATCCTGCTGCTTGCGGTGACCGAGCATCGTGCAAGTGAGAATGCCTCCCTTGTATGGAATTGGAGGTCCCGTCGGGAACTCCTGGATCTTCTGCACTGGGTTGACGAGGTTGTCGTCGTCCGCAGACATCAGAGGTCCTTGTGGAACTTCGCCACCTTCGCCGAAGAGGTCGCGACCAGCCTGTGCAAGCTGTTCTTGACGCAGAGCATCGCCAGCGACAGCCTCGCCCTCGATCTTGACGTTTTCGTGGGCCATCCAGCTCATGTCAGCATTCTGGAGCGACTCCTGGCCCACAAGCGGACCGGCGACTCCAAGTGAGCCCACGGCACCCATCTCTCCGGCTTGACCACTGACCGCTGGCATTGGCTGCACCGAGCCAAGGGTGCCTTGAGAAGCCGAGTAAGCACCGACGGCGCCAGCAGCACCGAGGGCTCCAGCAGCTCCCAACGTTCCGTACGCACCACCCTTCTTCGGTTCGTCAAAAGCCTCGTAGCGACGGAACGCGTCCGCTTCAGCCTGGTGGGCAAACGACGCAGCCTCCGCAGCACGAGCGGCTTCTTCAGCGGCAAGAGCAGCAGCGAGGGACGCAGCCTGGGCTCGGTTCAGCACAGCCTGGCGCTTAGCCTCCTCGCGGGCGACCGAACGACGGACCGCGCGCTGAATCACAACAGCGGCAGCGAAGCGCTTCTCGCCCAACAAACGCTGTCTCTCTTCTTCTTCCTTCTGCGCCTGCAGGAAACGCAGTCGCTCCTCCTCCTGCATCTTCAGAAGCATCTCCTGCTGCTCTTCCGCGCGTCTCTTCGCTTCTTCGACGGCAGCACGAGTCTTGCGGATGTGGTGGAGTCGCTTCACGAAGTGACGCTGCGCGGCGAGCGTGTAGTACGCGGTCTTCCAGCGCTTGGCGGCGCTCTTCTTCTTTTCAAGCTCCGCGGCAGCAGCCTCCTCGAGAAGACGCTTGCGCAAAATGGCTTCCTGAATCTGCTGGCGACGCTTGTCCGCCTTCTTTCGTCCAAGCTTGCCGCGCACAATCGCCTGGATCAACACAGCAGCGGCATTCTCCTTCTCGAGCTCCGCAGCACGGCGCAATCTCGTCTGCTTCAAGAGAGCAGTGAACGCGTTCGCAGCGATGATGGCGCGGACAGCTCCCTTGAAGCGCTTCTTCGCGAGAGCCTTGCGACGCATCTGGTTGCGGTGAGCATTACGGTTGCGAATGAACTGCTTGCGCACAGCAAACATGCGCATCACAGCCTGCATCTTCAAGATAGCAGCCTTGCGCTTCTTTGTCTCCTCGTACAGCCACAAGAATGCGCGCTGCGCAATGACCTTCGCCATAGCGTATCGCCAGCGACGTCTCGCCATCCACTTGCGCAAACGAGCCACAATCCACGGACCCATCTTCTTCATGTCGACCTTCAGGAGCGCGTCCAAGAGAGCGATCTTGCCAGTCTTAAAGAACACCTTGGTGCGACCGAGTCGGTACGCATCCGGGTCCACGCGGAACGACCAGAGCACAGCCTCCGTGAACGTGCGGTCGTTGTACTGGTTGAACATCGGGATGACGGATGGAGGGAGCACCGGCTTGTAGATGCGGCAAATCTCTTCGTACGAAACACGCGTGGGGAGACCGACCTTGAGCAACTCGCACGTCGCAAGCATACCCGTGCATCGCAGCTGGTCCACAACGTATCCGTGGTCGAAGACACCCGCAGTCATCGTTGGGTTCGGCTTGATACAACGGATAAAGTTGCAGCGCGTCGCATTCAACGTGTCCACGAGCTCCTGCATCTGGTCGCAGAACTTCGCCGACACACTCTGCTTGTTCAACTTGCTGTTGCTGGACGACGGACCCGTGAGACTCTCCATGTCCGCCTTGGACGAGAACAGCTCCTTGACGAGCTGCGACTTGCTCGACGTCACAAAGTCCTCCAGGTCCTTTGGAATCGTGTCATTGTTCTTGTCGATAAAGTTGCCGATCGTGTACGGCACACGCGTGGCAAAGTGCTTGACGATGAAGATGAACTTCTTGTCCTTCTCGTGCGGAGCCAGGAAGTGCGGGTGCGTGCCGTGGACCTTGTGGAGCACGGCGTTCCACTTCTCGTCCGTCGGCTTCGGCGTCTTCGCTTCCTGGTCGAGCAGTGGCAAGATACCGTTCGGCTTGAGCGAGATCAGGTCGATGCACTCGCGGTTGTCCGGCCAGATGATCTTGCCCACGTCGATGCCTTCCGCCGCGAACAGCTCCTGCTCGGCGATGAACACCTGCTGGTTGAACGTCGCTTGCAGCGCTTCGTTCGCAAAGTTGATCAGCAACTGCTCGAAATCGTTCACTTCGAAGGACTCGAAACCGAAGATATCGAGCACACCGATGAACGGCAGCGAGCTGTCACCGTGGCCAAGCGACTTGTTGATCTTGTTCACGATCCACTTGAACAGCAAGTTGTACACAGACTTGGCAATCGCGTCACGCACGTAGCCGCCTTCCTTTGCGGATCGTCGGATCGTGAACGTCTCGTCGCGCGTCGAGATCTCGCGCTCCGTGATCACCTTCGTCAGTCCGGCGCTGTCGACGCCGAGCATCTCAGCACAGGCGTTCAAGTATCGCTCACCGTCCTTCGCGACTTCGGCAACATCACCTTCCGCCGTCTCGCGGTCTTTCAATCGAATGTTACCGAGGTGCAAGAGACCCGCGAGCATCTTCCACACCTCTTTCTGCAAAGTCGCGTCAATGCCGACCGTGCCCAAGGCGCTCACGACTTCGTCGAACAACAGCTCGTCGTCCACGTTCGGGTCCGTGAAGCAGCCGCTCTGGTTGAGGTAATCGAACTTCTGCGCCGGCTCGAGCTTCAATTCGGACAGGAGCGCGTCGTTCGCACCCGAGAGCAAGAAGTAGAAGATGTGGAAGTTGCGCTCGCCCGGGATCTGCGCCACCACGCGGAACTTCTCCAGCAAGTACGTCTCGATGAACGCGCCATAGAGCGTGTTCGTCTCGGGCTTGAACTGGAGCTTCATGAACTTACCGAAACGCGACGAGTTGTGGTTGCGCAGCGTCTTGGCGTTGCCGAACGCTTCGAGGATCGGGTTCGTGTCCCAGAGACGCTTGTCGAGCTCGATCGCCAGCTGCTGCTGCTCGCCCGCGATGCCCTTGGTCTTGGTCGCCAGGTGCTCGCGCGACGTCAGGTAGCGCAGCACGATCTTCGACGTCTCGGTCTTGCCTGCGCCGGACTCACCGGAAATCACAATCGACTGGCAGTGCGCGGGCGTGCGCAGCGCCATCTGCTGGAACGCCACCTCGGCGATCGCGTACGGGTGCGGCGGGCGGTCCCCCATCTGGGTCTTGATGTAGTCCTGCACCTTTGGCTCGACGACGCGCACGAGCGGGTTCACCGCGATGAGCACGTTCGCCATGAGCGTGTACGGACGCAGGTTGTCGGACTTCGAGCGCGCGTACAGGTTCTCCAAGATGCCGGCCTCGTGGATGTAGTAGAGCCCGGTCATGTCGTCCACGACGCGCGGGTTGACCTTGTAGATGTCGCCGATGTCGCGCAGGTCGAGCGTCTCCTGGCCAAACTTGCCGTTGACTGTGAGCACCATGCTGCCCTTGGCTTCGTCGTTCTCGAACTTGACGACCTCGACGATGCGCCAGACGCGCTCCGGGTCCGGGATCCAGATCTGGCCGCCGATCTCCACGGGCGCCTGCGCGAGCGCCTTGACGACCTCCATCGTGCTGCGGCGGCGCAGCGAGTTGGCCGCGCGCTTCTTGTTCTCGAGCACGAGCCGCTGCGCGATGCTCAGACTCGACGGGTCCACGGGTCCCGCGCGCTTGGGCGTGAAGCGGTCGTACGTCGGCAGCGCGCTCGACGGCGCGATGCCCACGCGCGGCTTGGACGACGCCATGCTTTGCTTAGTTAGGTATGGAGATCTTCACACACAGACGGAGCTTGAAGAGCGTGAAGAGAAGTGAGAGGGGAGGGACTTGCGGGGCGGACGTCGTTTTCCCAAATGACCGACTCTCTCCTTCTTCTCTCTGGGCGTTCGCTCTTCAGGCTCAGACCGTAAACAGGAAGAGTGAGCGCGTGTCGCTTTCCTGCTGCTTGCTGCTCTATGACCGACGTACGACACAAGCCAGCTTCAAATTGGCGACCGCATACAAAAATTCAGTCACGCGCGGCATACAAACTTCCAGTCAAACCGCGCAGAGGGCGGAAGGTCCCCCCTCTTTCCCCCCCTCTTCGATCCGACGATTTACTGCCCATCGCAAAAACCGAATGTGAAGGAGTTCTGTTTGGATGAGATCCCAGTGTTTGGCTTGGATAAAGTATGCGGTATTGTTAGCACAAAGTTACCCACAAATGTGCGCTTTTGGAATTTGGCTCGGATTTCCTCTTGAAAGAGTCACCAATCACACGAGCCAGGACGCAAAGCTGAACATTGGTAACGCAGCGAGCCATTTTGCGATTAACTGAAGGGAAACCTTCAGAGGTTACCAGCCAGTGTGGTGTGCTGGTGCGATGGCAGTTCCTTCTCATGCTTGCTCACCACCTTCCCTGACTCGCTCTGGTGTTGTGGGTGGCGCGTGTGCGAAAAGCACTGGGATGGTGAAGGATAGTTTTGTGAAGCGTGTGAACTGTCCATCTCAACGCAACTTTTGCGCTTTGAAACAGCAAGCCTGAGGGAACACCGAGCTTCTGGTGACAGTGCTCTTTCGTTTAGAATCTTTGATGCATCGATACTCTTCTGGCATATCAAGAACGCTTTCCTTGGTTTCCACTGTTTGAGGCAACCAGCCTACAACGAGACTGTGTTTATACTTTCTGCACTGACTTGGTGGTGCAGTTTGCCACTTTGCACCCTTGGAAAAGCGGGTGGGCACTCAGAAACCTGAAACGTCCAGGTTGAGTCGCGCCAACAGCAGACCAACAATCAAGTGGGGGCGTCACTGCAAAACTATCAATACTACAGTCCACTTCGCTTTTGCATCCAGTAGCCGAATTCACCAGTCAGATTGCTTTCGCTCGTTGTACTCACCTGCGAGCGCTCGGATTTCTGTCGCCATTTAGGCATTCAACATGGACAAGCTGGGTGAGCTGGCTGAGGCATCCAACTTCGGTGGTGAAAGCCAGACCCAGCAACATCACCAAGGTTCCGGCAGGCACGTGCACGTGGCATGCCATTTGACGCGACCGTGCGGTTTTCCATTGAGAATCGATCTCGACCCGAAAAAAGCAACAACTTGACGTCGTGTCACGCTGCTTCCTCCTGATTCATGAATTCATGAGAATTCACTCGCAGGACCAGCGAGTTCTCGATTCAGGCATTCAGTTTGTGAGAGGGGATTCTATTGCTCAAAATCGACTGAAAGGAAGACCCGCATTGGATATCGGTAGATTACCGGTATATTCAGGATCAGTCCCTTCTGCTTCTACTTTCTTAAAATTCATACGATATGTAAATTTTAGCATTTAATATAGAGAAAACTATAGCTCTGCTCAGCACATTTGCCTGCTCCAGAGGCAATGTACACTTTTTATAATACATTTTTGCGACTCCACTCGGAAAAAGACAGAAAATGTGGTGCACAAGTTGTGTAATTTTGCACTACTTTCAGTTTTGCACAAAGTGTTTTCTCAAATCTACTGGTTTAAGAAAGTATAGACCAGAAGGAGACAATCCTGTGATAAAAACGGTGCGAGTGCCGGCTTTAATGGACACTTGCAGGATTTAGGAGAAAGAAAATGTGGCGTGGACCACTCAGGCAGAAAATGGCTGCATGGATCCGGGCTGTTGCGTGTCTTTGTGGTGTCCCTGGAAAAATCACTTTTGTATCGAATCAGGCGGTTTACTCTGATTCCACCAGGGACACCTTCCCCTAGGTGCGTTAACCTATCCCTAGGGCTGGGGCAAAAATCGCTTGTCTTCACTTTTGTATCGAATCAGGGACAGCAACAAAGACAATCATTACAAAAAACTGAACAGCCGACATCTGACTCTGATACTGCTGCTTCGATCATCTGACTCTGATACTGCTGCTTCGATCATCTGATCCGGCTGACGCGGTTTTTGAAGCGAGCGTGCTGACTGCGGCGTGTCACTGGCCCCTCAAAGCGAGCCACATGGGTTGCAGCAGCAAAGATTCCCCCCTCTGCTTCTCTATCAGCGATTGAAGAGCTCATTCGCCAACAAGCTCCCAGCAGCTCAAGCACCACCACCACCACCACACCAACCTCATCCGCACTACAAGATGGCCAAGCTCAGCATCAAGAACGTCGACCTCAAGGGCAAGCGCGTGCTCATCCGCGTGGACTTCAACGTGCCGTTCGCCAACGGCGCCATCTCCAACACGCAGCGCATCGACGCGGCGCTGCCGACGATCCAGTACGCGCTCGACAACGGCGCCAAGTCGGTCGTGCTCATGTCCCACTTGGGCCGCCCGGACGGCAGCGTCGTCGCCAAGTACTCGCTCGCGCCGGTCGCGACCGCGCTGTCGGCGAAGATCAACCGCCCGGTCACGTTCCTGAACGACTGCGTCGGCGCCGAGGTGGAGGCCGCGACGGCCAACCCAGCGGACGGCTCCGTGTTCCTGCTCGAGAACCTGCGCTTCCACGTGGAAGAGGAAGGCAAGGGCAAGGACGCCGCCGGCAACAAGGTGGTCGCCTCCAAGGAGGACGTGCAGAAGTTCCGCGCGAGCCTGAGCAAGCTCGGCGACGTGTACGTGAACGACGCCTTCGGCACTGCGCACCGCGCGCACAGCTCGATGGTCGGCGTGGACCTCCCAGTGAAGGCGGCGGGCTTCCTTTTGGACAAGGAGCTGGTGTACTTCGCCAAGGCTCTGGAGTCGCCAGAGCGCCCGTTCGTGTCGATCCTCGGCGGCGCCAAGGTCGCGGACAAGATCCAGCTGATCATGAACATGCTCGACAAGGTGGACGAGATGGTCATCGGCGGCGGCATGGCGTTCACGTTCAAGAAGGTGATCAACAAGATGGAGATCGGCAGCTCGCTGTACGACGAGGAAGGTGCGAAGATCGTGGAGGCGATTGTCGAGAAGGCCAAGGCGAAGAACGTCACGCTCCACCTGCCGACGGACTTTGTGATCGCCGACAAGTTCGCGGCGGACGCGGCCACCAAGGTCGTGACCCAGGAGGAAGGCATCCCGGCCGGCTGGTTGGGTCTCGACGTCGGTCCAAAGTCGCAGGAAGTGTTCGCGGCGGCGATCCTGAACGCCAAGACCATTGTGTGGAACGGTCCAATGGGCGTGTTCGAGTTTGACGCCTTCGCCAACGGCACGAAGACCGTCATGGACGCCGTCGTGAAGGCCACGACCACGGGCGCCACCACGATCATCGGCGGCGGCGACACCGCGACGTGCTGCGTCAAGTTCGACACGGAAGACAAGGTGAGCCACGTGAGCACGGGCGGCGGCGCCAGTCTGGAGCTGCTGGAAGGCAAGGTGCTGCCTGGCGTGGACGCGCTGTCGTCTGCGTAAGCCATGCGCCTCGTCACTCTTCACCCCATGTGTCCATTCATCCATCCGTCTGTCTGCTCGATCGTCACTGCTGCGTAGTACCCCATTCGTGACGAGCCGCTGACGAACCAGCGTGAAAGCAACCAACCATTTTAAATAATCCTGCAAGTCCGAATAAAGCAACACACACTCACGCGATGATCCACACGCTATCCTTGTTGTTCATATCCACATACAATATGCGCATGACGTAAACGCAGCGAGAATGAGAAGCGACGCATTCAAACACACAACACGAACACGAATGCCTGTGCAACAAAGCTTTTCCATATATCCATTATAATGATTGATTGATGCATGTGCAGACAGACACACTGCTTCATTCATACCAACTTACTTACACCTCCGTCGCAGAGTACGAGCTTGAGTAGCCGATCTGGTCGAAGCCCGTCATCGCGCTATAATTATTGTACTGCTGCTGCGACTCGGCGAACTCGCGCTCCACCTTCGTGCTGTTCCAATCCTCCATCTCGCGCTTGTAGCGCGCGCGATCGATCTTCTCCTTCTCGACAAACGGCGCCTTCTGCTCGTCCGTGGCTTTCGACCAGGCTTCACCGAGCTGCTTCGAGATCTCCGTGTTCTTCATGTCCTGGTGCTCAGCCTTGATGCGCGGTCGCATCACCTGACTGTAGAACAGGAACGCCGATGACGCGCGCTTCGGCGCGTCCGGGTGCTTCTTCGCGCGCTTGTTGGGGACGCGCAGCGGGCCGTCGTAGGACGCCATCTCCTCCTCGTAGCGCTGCTTGTCGGACTCGGCGGCGGCTTTCCACGGCTGCTTGTCGTCATCCGTCATCTTGGCCCAGGCGTCCGCGATCGCGCGCATCACGTCCGTGACCTTGGAGTTCTCGGGCATCGTGGCCTTGATCTCCTCGCGCTTGTCCATCGAGAAGAGGATGTAGGGCGACTTGCCGCGCTTGGGCGCGCCCGGCGCCTTCTTCTGCAGGCGCTTGCGCTTCTTGCCGTCCTTGGTCAGCGGCACCCATGCCGAGCCTTCCGACGCGGCTGCGAGTGGCTCCATGATGCTTGCTTGCTTGCCTGCCTTGCGTCGCTTCCTGCTTCACCTCGCTTTTCTATGCCTATACTCAAGCGCCGAGCAAATCGAAGAATGAGGGGAAATGTATGCCATACAAAAACGCTGTCGCTTTTTGGGCAACAAGGCGAGCGGCGTTTTTTTACTGGCGCTTCTCCCCGACCCCTAGGCAGATTTGCGAGTCATCTCTCCTGGTAAATACGTGCTGGCAATCAAAGTTTGAATAAGAAAGGAGGGGCGATGTGACAAAACCCGTCGAAAACGATTGAGGTTTATTTGTTTAGCCTCGAGGTTTATTGTGATAAACCTCATTACCCAGCCAATCCGCATCTCGCTCCAAAACTCAAAAATTGCGCGCGAAACCCCTCTTCTAGAATATTGAAGGCTGTATAGTAGGCTTTTCATATTATTGGCTGAAAGTATTTTACCTTTTCCACCAATCATACTCCTTTCAAAGGATTCCACAACCCACCTGCCCAACAACCAAAAGGCAACCAAGACAAACTGAGCAAGACAGCAAGATGGCGAAGCACCACCCAGACCTGGTCATGTGCCGCAAGCAGCCGGGCGTGGCGATCGGCCGCCTGTGCGAGAAGGACGACGGCAAGTGCGTCATCTGCGACTCGTACGTGCGCCCCTGCACGCTCGTGCACATCTGCGAGGAGTGCAACTACGGCTCGTACGAAGGCCGCTGCGTCATCTGCGGCGGTCCCGGCATCTCGGACGCCTACTACTGTCGCGAGTGCACGCAGCTCGAGAAGGACCGCGACGGGTGTCCCAAGATCGTCAACCTCGGCAGTTCCAAGACCGACCTGTTCTACGAGCGAAAGAAGTACGGCTTCAAGAAGCGGTGAGATGCGTGAGAGAGTGGATGAGCGAGGCGAGGAGGCGCTGGTGTTGTTATGCGCGCGAACACACAGAGAGAAGGAAAGACACGGACACACAGACGGCGTATCTGCGACGAAGATCTACTATTCCCAGCGTGCGGCGAGTAAGAAGAGATCAGGTGGGAGAGCACAATGTCTGTGCTGCGTGTGGCTTTTACTAACTAGCTAATTGGGAAGATCGATTGTAAATATTTCCGCTCACTTTCCACCTGCCGTCTGCCTTTCGTATGAACTTTGTATCGCGCCAAGACACGTATCATCGCAGCATTACTCTCGTGTGCAGCCCTAGTGCATTCTTACGTGCCGTGTTTGATATCGAAGAAGCGCAGATGAACCGCTTGCTGACTCGTTCGGTTAGCAGCAGTTTACTGTGATGTTGTGACAGAGTCAGAATCGCCGCAGCAAGGTGAGCAATTCAAGCGATCGCCATTGTGGGGCTGTTTAGCACTCACTCTTTCGTGAATACTTGCGTAGGAAAGGGGAGCCACACTGAAGCACGAGATCAAAATCCAAGTGGATGCCCAATTATGTTCCTCAAGTTTGGCACCGACACAGCAACACTCTAGTGCGCTCTCTAGTGACTGAAACTGTGGAGCTACAATGTTTTTTTGCATTCTCCTGACCCAGTACACTAGCTACGAGCGAGGTGCTGCAGCAGACACGTACGTGCAGGTGTTCAACAGCGCACAGACACTCATACGGACTGACTCCACTCGAATCCTGGAACGCGATCAAGTTGGCCAGGAATCGAGAGAAAGGGTACAATGGTAAGCATTTCTACAGCATGTGACTGATACTGAACGGCTTGACCTCATCTGCCGACCTTGACTATTTGTGCAAAACAATCATGGAAGAAGCGACACAAATTCAACGAAAATCTGTCGATAGCGAAGCCCCAGAACCGAACGCAAATTGTAAAATCGTGAGCTCAATTCCACAAGATAAGCTCGTCATCTCTGTCGGCTGCTCAGTAACGATCTCTCTCTCTCTCTCTCTCTCTCTCTCTTTTCTCTCACTCTCTCTCTCTCGTTACTGCTTACAGTTTTAGTGCTTGCATCCACCAGTGATCTTCAAGCACTTGGTGGACTCGAAGATGCTGAAGAGGTTCGTCATGATGGACCAGACCAGCGCGAAGCAGCAGTAGAAGATCGTGATGCCTCCCATGACCTTGG
>JAADVK010000188.1:0-39243 GCA_023334975.1 Globisporangium sylvaticum
CACCACCTTGGCTGTGCATTGTGCTGGAGAACAATGGGTTTACAGCAATACATGCCCGACAAGCATAGGTGACGTCATCGGGTGACGTCACAGAAGGATTCCAGTACCTGTCGGTACAGTGTGACGGTCGCATGTACTAATCAGTACAGAGTGATTGTTCCATGTACTAATCAAGTACAGAATGATGGTTCCTGCTTGGGGAACTTGACTGGTGACGCGGGCGACGTGTCTCTGCCAGTCGAAGCGAGGGGCGCCAGCCAATCACTTCACCGGGAATGTTCCACAGGACTTCAAGTTCAAGTTCAGTGGGTTGAATCTCAAACGTACCCAAGGTTTTATATATCAGTTCAGCAGGTTTTCTCTGCATGTGTAGGTTTTATGGATAAACCTCTAGGAGCCCTTGAGGCGAATTTGGAGTAGCAACAGGAACCATAACAGCTTTTCAATTCAGTTGCAAATTTACCCCCAAGTCCTCAGGTCATCCATCTTCCCTCCAAATCGGGAAACGCTTCCTCAAGACGCGTAAGCGTGTGTGCGGTGTTCAAGGGACTGTTGTGAACAGAGCCCTCTTACAAGTACGCGCAATTTCTTGAAGGCCGAACCAAAGGTTCGCCGTTCTTAGACCCAATTACATGGTAAACCTCCAAAGAAGCCAGTCAGGGATGGCTTCCCTGATTGGATAGAAACAACAAACAATAAACATATAGACCAATCAGAAGAGTAGTTTACAACAAGCATTTCAGAGCCATTCGTTCCACGTTGGCTCTGCAATTTACTTTGGATTTGTATGGTTCTATAGTTACTTAAAGATAACCGAAGCAACCCCACAGGGGGTACTTCTCCATACAAATAAACAGTCTGACTTTTGCCTTCTAAGAGATAGTTCGCAAGGTTTAATAGATTGCATTAGAGGTCCTATGGTTAATCTAATTACGCTCAGAGAGCCAATCACTGTGCCAAGTTGCTGTGCAGGAAGCACGCAACACACTTGAGCACGAGTCCTTGAGCGAAGGTGTTCATACACGCTTCCTCACTCTGCGCGCCGTGCCACGTAACTCGAGCGTTAACTTACCCCGTTACGTCAGTACCCACCGCTCCGAGTTGGTGCCTCTCATAGAGAAGTGGTGGCACGCTTTTGAGCAGCCTCTGGTCTTTTTGGCGCTGTTTCTTCATCCAGTCTATCTTGGCGAGGCGAGCATACTACCAAGCACCAGTGTGTCATCAATCGAGAGCATTTGTACATTGCTATCTCTATTACAAGAAGCTGATTGGCGGAGACCCAGGCGCTATGAGAGGTGATGTTTTCGGCTGGATACGCGGATCGTTTACTGATGCATCGCTAGACGATTTCCAGCGCAGCTCTGTTCCCCCACTGCCCACATTTTGGAGAAACGTGAAAGCAGCGAGACCAACCAGCAATCTGCCAACCCTGCCATGGCACTCTTCTCGATCGCTGTGAACACAGCCACCTGCGAACGGTATTTTAGTGAGCTGGCGCTTATACACACGAGTCGGGGAAATCGAATGTCAGCGAACAAAGCGGAAAAAATTTCCATTGTCAGAAAAGCCGTACGCGATTTAGATCGTGATGAGATGAAAAAGCGCGGCAAGAACTCGCCAAACAAAAGAATCATCAATCCCAGTGAACCGGAAGAGTTGGTCGCGTTTAGTACTCCAAATTGCATGGTCAAACACTCGCACACCTCTTCACCGCACGCCTTCGAAGCACGACAAGAACCTGATACTGAACAAAGTCCCATAACTGGGCATGAAGAAACCACAATGCACGACGAGGAGTTAGTCGGCGAAGTGGATCCTCTTTCTCATTGGGAAAGTGTTTTCGACGAGCTCGTCGACAGTGATGACGATGAGCCTGCCGCGACTGGTGTCCACCTGGAAGGCGAGAGCACCAGATCAAGATCCGCGCTAGAACTCGAGACTCCTCCCTTTTCAGATTTCAACGGCAAGAACATCCCGCAAGAAAGTATCCTGGACGGACTGCGAGGTAGAAAAGTACGCTTGCATGATGTACTCATGGTTAATTCGTTTGCTGTTTCGATGCATTTTTGAAAACTCAAGAGCAATGGAGCAATTGCATTTTACTTGTCACGCACGAAGATGACGACTTTCGTTCACTCGTACTTTTTGTCTCTCAGCTATTAACTGTAGGTCTGACGTAGCTGCTTTGTTACGGCTGCAATCCACAGGCCATGCGAACGAGCTGCTCAGTCTAGCCAGGGTCGATCTGCGTCACGTCAGTGCCTCAATAAAAGGCATGTGCTCTATTTGACTATCTTTGCATCAATGGCCTCAAGGCTCTGAGCTGCCGCATCGTTATTGGTGTCTGATTCTTGAGGTCCCCTTGTTTAATCTCGCAACAACCACGTACTCCTTTTGTAGATACAGGACATATATTGTGTGTACTCTTCCATACCCAGCTCTATCTTGCGAAAAGGACATAGCAACACACAAAAATAATAGTTAGGCACAAACTTAGAATCATCGTCCTAGCTATGCTATCAACAACAAGAGCACGTACCACAACTGCAGCATACGCCATCCGTTGCTTCCTGATGCTGCGCAACAGCACAGCCTTGAGCTTCTTTACCATCGCCGAATTGAAGGCAATGCTGCTGGCGCTATTCCAATCTCACGTATTTCATGAACGCCTCGTCCGCCGCGTCGCACGCGACGTAGCGCTCGTAGCGTGCGCAGCAAGACAAAATACGAGAACTCGCCTGGTCGTCCAGATGCCACTCCAACCAGCTCTCAAATGTCCTACTCGCGAGGTCCAATCAACAGGTCAGCTCCTCCACGGTCGCGTACTCGCGCCAGTACCGCGCAATTCGTGGCTGCAGTGTCGTGACGCGGTTACACACGTTGTGCGCGCGGTTGATAGACTTGTGGCACAACTCTATCTCAATGCAGCTGAGCCACACGGTCAGCGTCGTGTAGTCGATGTCGATCGCGTGCTCAAAGATCTACCGCGCGCACTTGAAGTCCTGTTCCCTCGTTTTCCGCTGCGCGGACTTCCCAATGTGGTGACGCGAACAGCCTCTGGAATTGCCATAAAATAGGTCCTTTGCGAGTGGCACCTTGGAGGCGCTGATCGACAAGTTCGTGGTTTGCTCAACAATCGCCGTCTCAAGGACTGTACGCTGAGCATCTCGACCGCGATCGACAACGTCTTGGCTTCTATGCGGCATGCGAATGGAGAACGATCGGTTCGTTGTTCGTATGATGCTTCTGTGTCAGAATAAAAACAAAGTAAAAACGATGGTACGTTACCACCTTTAATAAAGGTCCCTCGTGTTTGTTGCATGAAAGTTCAAATGATGCAACTGTGGCCAGTGTAAAAACAAAGTAGCAACAACAAAACAAAGGTAAAAACGTTTGAACGTTCGAAAATCTGGCTTTGAACGTTCAAACGTTGCTACTGCCATCACTGGTTTTTCACCTTTTTCCACGATTGCACGAATCTGTTATTAACGCACAGTTTCTCAAGATTTCCATCACTGATACTGGTTGTGAGTTTTTTCATTTAAAGTTTATTAACAGTTAATAACACTTTTAAAATGGGTAGTGTTATTAACTGTGAAAGAAACTGCCATCTCTAGATGCAACACAGCCGTTTGTGGTCTTCTTGGCAAAGCCAAAGCAAGAGCGAAGGCGAACATGGCTTTGGAGCTCACCAACCGGGCGGAGGTACGTCGACAGATAGCGCCTCTCTACCTAAGTCCTGCGTGTGCACGCACGTGTGTATGTCTACGCTTCATCGTGTATGTGTGTATCGCTCACTCGCTCACGCTTGTGCTTGTTCTGCTGCTCTCCTTGTCTCTGTTATTCCCCACGCCCAAAAGGCTGCGATCAATGAGTTCTTCCAGCGTGACGATGCAATCACCAAGCTGGGCGATCTCTACGCCGACGTGCTCGCGCAAGTGGAGAAGCGCGTGAAGGCGGACAAGCCCGTGGAGTTCGTGCACACGATCCTGGACGTCGCGGTGCAGAAAGTGGTCGAGAAGGTCTCGTGGGAGCTGCTCAAGGTGCCTGACGCCACACTGAGCAGCGTCGGCGTGCCCGCGCTGCTGGACTTGTGTATCGCTGGGGTCGGACGCAAGTTCCTGATCAACAGCGCGCCGTATAAAGTGCTAGAAGACCTCATGGAGGGCCAGACGATCAGCAACTGCGAGAAGCTCTGGACGCTCCTGGAAACGCGCAAAGAGAAGCTCACAACGGTAAGTGGAGCGCTGTCGCCTGCCCCCTTTCTCGCGCTTTTCCCATACAGTTATATACTCACTCACGCCCGTTACTCTGTGTGATGCTCTCAATATCAGTCGGATTTCATCCCTGAGGCTGGTCGCAACACGAAGGCGTCGCTCTGCCTGCTGAAGATGTGCAACGCGCTGCTGCGCCGCCTCTCGAAGACCCACAACAGCGTCTTCTGCGGCAAGATCCTCGTCTTCCTCTCCTTCACGTTCGCGCTCTCGGAGCGATCCGCCGTGAACCTTATGGGCAAGGTACGAAGTCGCTTGCAGACCTTGGCCACGAAGCCAATAAGCAATTGACTGACCGCTTGTGTTCCCTTTGTTTGTTTCCCTACAGCCAAACGTGTCGAATGTAACTGCGTTTGAGGACCAAGACGCGTTTGACACCGCCGAAGCGACGGACTCAGCTGCTGTGGCGGACGCCGTGCCTTCCATTGAGGTGCGAGTCATCAGCCATTTTGAGCTTGTAAGCTCTGGTTGAAGCTCCTCAGCTAACAATATTGATTTCTTTCTTACAGATTGACAAGGAGCAGCATGGCGCGGACGCGGGACCGATAGACTACAACTTGTACCGCACGTTCTGGGACCTGCAGCGTTACTTTCGCGAGCACGAGCTCGCCGTGCAAAGCGCCGACAACTGGGAGAAATTCGTACGTTACTTGCGAACCATTTTCGTTTTCTTCACTACGCCGTGTTTCTAATGTTACTTCGGACAAAACATGTTTATTGTAGTTTGACGAGCTGAACGTGGTGCTGTCGGCGTTTGAAGGCAACGCGTTCTCGAGCGACGACCTGGAGCGCACGAAAGATTTGCTGAGCGCGCAGGCGCAATCTGCCTCAGCTGCTGTTCTGAATGGAGGAGATGCTGAGAAGAACAACGCGTCATCGATTCAGGACCATTTCTTCCAGCCAAAGTACCTTACGAACAGCCGGCTGTTCCGCCTGCAGCTGCGCGATCCGATCCTGCGCGAGTGCATGCTGACGCAGTTCCTCATCCTGTTCAACTACCTCTCGAAGGCGAAGTTGCCAAGTGACGCGCTGACACCAAAGTCGAAAGTTTCAGAGATGCACGACCGTGTCGTCAAGCTGCTCAAGCAGACTCCGTCAGATGGAGAGGGGTTTAGCGAGATGGTCTCGCGCGTGTTGGAGCGCGAGCGCAACTGGACCAAATGGAAACAGGAGAAGTGTCCACCGTACGAGAAATATCCCAAGGAATCAACCAAGGGAGAGCTCTCGCCAAAGAAGAAGCCTCGTCTTGGAGATGCCGGCGCGCTTGGATCGCGACCCCCAATGGCGATGATGAAGCGAACGCGTCAGTCGGCCGCTGCTGGCGACTCGTCGTTGCTCGAACAGATCTTGACCGAGAGCTCCAAGCCATCGCAGATTCTCGAGAAGATCAAGGGCGACGAACGCGCTACGGAAGTCCCGCTGCAGAACTACTTGGACCGGTTCACGGAAGCGTGGGACCCTGAGAATGGCATCGAAGCAGCGTACTGGCCAGACAAGGACAAGATGCACTGCTGGCGAACGATGCGCGTGTCGATGAAAGCCAGTGTGGAGCACATGGACTTGGCGATCAATGGTGCGGGAGCGCTCGTGAAGGGCATCTTGAAGATCCAAGACAAGCCGAAAGAGGCTGCTGTTACACCTACTGCTGTTGGGACGCCAACAGAGCCAACCAGCACCCATGACGACATTGAAAGTGACGTGAACGCAAACAGAGCTGTTGCGTCGTCTGAAAAAGCCGAGAAAGTGAAAGCTGAAGCTGAAAAGCAGCCTGTGGTGGTGACGAAAGAAGAGCGACACGAGACTTCGTCTTCTTCGTCGTCCAAGTACTCAGGCAACAGCAGCAGCAGTCGCGACTCTCGACCTCCGCTCAAGTGAGGACGCTCCGACGACAACCGTGTCAAGGAAGAACCTATGGAGGTAACGCAACATTGACTATTGATTGGTTTGTATGAATCATGCGCTGATGCTACGGCTGTTTGCTATTATTGCTGTAGGGCGGCGCAAGACGTTCGCGACCGTAGGTTAGGAGCTTTCCAAGTATCGCGCAGGTCAGCAAATTCGCAATGAAGACGTGTGGTGCACCTCCCAAAAGCAAAGACGAGTCCAGAGGAAATATATTAACCCAAGAGATCATTGACTGTTGCCTCCTGTTCACTCGGTCGGCGTTCTCCAGCTCACTATTAATAGTGCGAATTGCGTGTTGTCGATTGGCATTTCTGCCATCGAGATGCTGCTGCTGCTGTTCCATTCAAGTTGATTTCGCGTTATCATACAGTGAGGCAGATAGATGGAGAGCGAAGATGGCGACGACGACTCGTTTGACTACGAGCTCAACCTCCTGGCGATGCAGTTCCAGAAGTACGCGTACCGGAGGCTGTACGTCTCGGACGTGTGGTTCATCTGGTGCGTGGAGACAACATTGCTTGGAAGTCAACCAAGCGTGGCTCGACGGCAAGGTTTGCGACCTAACCTGCGACTGGGCTGTCGTTGTTTTCTGTCTGTAGGACTCTCCTGGATGCCGAGTGCTACGATGTGAATGCGCGAGATAACAAGGTTTGGGATCTTTAGCGTTGTAATGATCTTTCAAGGGAATTGGGAATCACACATCCTGATAAACCGCGGTTGGTGTTTGCGTTTGCTACTCTGAAAAACAGGGAACTCCACCAATCGTGTATGCAGCAAAGGTAAATGATTTGTCTTTAAAGGACTTCGCTTCAGTAGTGCACGGTTGTTGTTTGCTCTCAGCATACTCACGCGCTTCTCAAAATTGTATTGGGAATCGTCACACAAATCAAGCGAGGCAGTCTGGTTCTCCTGTGGCTGCTTCTGCGCTACAAGGCCGACATCAACGCGATCACGAAAGTAAGATTGGCGCCAGTTTGACGATTTCCCAAATGCTGCTCTGTTGGATCTGATACAATCTTCAAGCCAATGGTTTGGTATAATACTGTGCCCTTCCTGTCCAAAGCTTCGGGAGAGCGCACTGATCGTCGCGTGTCGGAAAAAGCGCATGCGCGTGGTGAAATTCCTGCTCGAGCATGGCGCGTCGCCCGATGGGGTGGACCGAACTGGATACTCCGCGCTGCGGTGGGCTGTCGAACACGAGCATCTGCGCATGCTCCGCCTGCTCTTGTTCCACAACCCATCGGTGACGAAGGTGAGTAAAATGATTAGCTTCATCAATTCGATTGAGAATTTACAAAGCTGCACATTGACTATGTTACTAGGACTGCGATACGAGCAACTCTGCGCTGGAGATGGCGATGAAAGACTCGACGAAGACCCACGCGATCATGGTCGATTTCCTCCAGCAACGGCTCGGTATGTTTCGTTCTTCAGCTTTGAAAATGTGGCCTTGAGGTTGCGTGTACTTATTGTTCGTGTTTTGTCCAGTCGACGAGCGTCGAGAGCTGCTTGTGCAGGTGACGCTGAAGAAAGAACAGGATGAAGTGAACGCGATCAGCCAGTTTCGAAAGAAGAAGACAAAGGACAACCAAGCGGACCCCGTCGACGGCGATTCGGAAAGCAAACTGCACGACAAGTCCTCCCAATTGACACACCATCGCCGCCGCCATTGTCGGCTTGGACAGCAGCTCAAGAGAGTTCACGTCACTGCTGCCTCAAAGGATGCGACATCGCAGGGCTCCTCTGCAACTGCCGCCGAAGTGAATGAAGGTCTCCTAGAGAACTCGGATACTTTCAAGAGGTTGGTGCAGGAGCGCTTAGACTGCACTACTGCTGGCGTGTGGGTGCGTGCGAACTGGTCCAGGAAAATGGAAAGCGCAGCGTCGAGAGGAGGCGACTTCTTCTGCGTCTTCTACCTCTGCGACGCCGCAGGCAGCTGCTGAAGCATCAGCTGCAGCAGTAACCCAAGTCGTGGCATTCGGCGCATCGCTGGAAGATAACGGCAGGCGCACAAAGGATCTGCTCAAGAGCGACGCCCGCCGGAACGCGTTCCTCAAGACAGTCAACAGCGAACTGGGACACGAAGCTGAAACCAACCTCCATCTGGAGGACCTCGAGTAGCCCGAGCAAACTACCTGCCTTGGACTGTGACACGAGAAAAAGAAAGAGTTGGATCCGCTCCACAGCTTCCACTGTTCATCACTGAGCGAGCGCAACTGTTCGCTTACTTGGGACTCGCAGCGTACCCAGGAGTCCATTTTTCTCACGCAGGCGGCAGCATGGAGTGCGCGAGGCTTCAGGCGACCGAAGCGGGAGCACGAGAGCGTCGCGCATGGCGCGGGCAGTGCGACAAGCTCCGCCCTTGCGCTGCGCTTCTACCTGCGGATGCGTCGCGAGCGCCAAGTGGGTAAATGTCCCCACGGACGCCACTCTGATCCCTGGATGCACATCAAACCAACAAGCGCGTGCTGTGTGGCAAAAAGTGTACCCATGTACAGTGGTCAGAGGCTGAGAGCTGTCCACAAAAATGCGACACTCCCAGGATCTGTCCCAATTGTCCCAATTGTGTCCTCATTTAACGTGGACCACATTACATTAGTCAGCCAAATCAACTTGATAGACCAAGAGTGAAATGTCCTGGTTTAAGGGAATATTCCACCACACTGTTCTAGGCGTTGGGTACACTTTTATGCTGTTCCGTCCTTGAAGCGGACAGTTGTGCCTGGGGCTGCTGCTGATCACAATTAGCAGCTCGATTCTCAATCAGGTCCGACGAGCTCATTCCCAAATCTTCCAGCCCAGTATCACCTCAAGAGCCTCAAGCCCAGCAATCTCCACCCTCCCATCCCCGTCATGTTCAGCATGAAAGAAGACTCCACGAGCGGCGGTCCGCGCGTCATTCGCCTACCGCCGTACAAGTACGTGCACGTGCTGGACACCAACTCGAACGTGTCGCGAGTGCTCGCTGGACCGCTCACGTACACGCGTCAGGAGCACGAGCACGTGCTCACGGGCGTGCAGGACATGATCGTGCTCCCGGCGCAGCACTACGTGGAGATCCGCAACCCGGTCGTGCGCACGGCCGAGGGCGAGGTCGTGCGCGACCAGTTCAACCAGGCGAAGCTCCAGCACGGCGAGTTTGAGATTCGCATCCACGACCAGTTCCCCGACCCGTTCCCATTGTACCCGGGTGAAGTGCAAGTCGAAGGCATTAAGAGACTGCGCGTTGTGCCCGTTGACACAGCGCTGCGTATCCGCGTGACGCGCAAAGTGGACAAGTACGTCGCGGGCGACGAGTGGCTCTTTGTGGGACCAGCGACGTACTACCCTCGCGTCGAAGAAGAAGTCGTCGCAGTGGTGAGCGCGATCATCATCAAGAAAAACCAGGCGATCAAGTTCCGCGCCGAGAAGAAGTGCAAGGACTCGCTCGGCATTGAGCGCGACGCCGGCGAAGAGTGGCTCGTGCGCACCCCCGGCGCGTACCTGCCGCAGATCGACGAGGTGCTCGTGGAGACCATGTCGGCGCACATCTTGACCGACAAGACCGCGCTCCACTTGCGCGCACTGCGCACATTCAAAGACGTGTATGGCGTACAGCGCAAGGCTGGCGAAGAGTGGCTCGTGACGTCTGACATCACTGAGACCCACGTGCAGGACGTGCACGAAGCCATTGTGGGCAGCGTCGGCATCATCACGCTCACGAACCGCCAGTACTGCGTGATCGTGGACCCCGTGGTTGACGGCGTGCAGAAGCGCGGCACGCGACAGCTGCGCAAAGGCGAAACGTCGTTCTTCCTCTTGCCCGGCGAGAGACTCGAAAATGGACAGATCGAGGACATTTGCATCCTCGGGGACGACGAAGCTGTCCTCCTGCAAGCGACAGAGTCGTACACCGAAACAGTGTCCACCCCAGATGGCGATCAGAACAACAACAATGGCCAGAGAGACATCAAGCGGGAAGCGGGCGAGCGCTGGATGGTGCACGGTCCGCGCGAGTACATCCCGCCGATCCAAGTGCAAGTGGTTGAAGTGCGCAAAGCCATTCCGCTCGACACGAACGAGGGTGTGTACGTGCGCGACAAGAAAACGGGCCAGGTGCGCGCGGTGAAGGGGCAGACGTACATGCTCCAGCCAACCGAAGAGCTCTGGTCGAAGCACCTGTCCCCCGAGGTCGAGGAGCTCCTGTTCTCGCAGTCCGCTGGCTCCGCATACGTCAAGGACCCGACCCAACCCACGAAGACAACCGCGAGCCTGGGTCCCTGGCACGCGAAACGAGCGACCGACAGAACGCGCGATCCAACACGCGTGGTCACGTTTGAAGTGCCACACAACGCCGCAATCCAGGTCTACGACTACAAGACCACGTCGTCCCGCATCATGTTCGGCCCGACACTGGTGATGCTCGACCCAGAGGAGCAGTTCACGGAGCTGCGCCTCGCTGGCGGAGTCCCGAAGGAGCCGAATGTGATCCGCACGCTCTGTCTCCAGCTTGGTCCGGACTTCATGCGCGACAAGGTACGTCTGGCTCAATTTTCGTTTTCTCAATTGCTATGATAGAGAGTATGCCACTAACCATGCTGTTCTCGTTGTTTGCTTTGCTTCCCCAATCGTAGATCATTGTGGAGACCTCGGACCACGCGCGTCTCTCGCTCACGATCGCGTACAACTGGCATTTCAAAGTGGACCCGAAAGACCCAGAAGAAGCCGCGAAAGTGTTCAACGTCAAGGATTTCGTGGGCGACGCGTGCAAGACGCTCGCGTCCAGAATCCGCGGCGCCGTGGCAGTCGAGAGCTTCGACCATTTCCACAAGCACAGCGCCAAGATCATCCGCACGTCGATCTTTGGCACGGACGCGAACGGGAAGCTGCGCGACTCGCTGCTCTTTGACGCCAACCGCCTCTGCGTCACGAACGTCGACATTCAATCGGCTGAGCCCGTCGACCACCAGACGCGGGAAAGTCTCCAGAGGTCCGTGCAGCTTGCGATCGAGATCACGACAAAGTCCCAGGAAGCGCGCGCCAAGTCGCAGGCGCAGCAAGAAGACGAAGAAGCCAAGGGGCTGCTGCTCAAGCAACAGCTGGAGAACCAGTCGCACGCCGAAGAAGCGCGCAAGAACCTCGTGCAGCTCACAGCCGAGTGCAGTGCTGTCGAAGCCGAAGGTGCTGCTGTGGGCAAGGCGAAAGCTGCCGCCCAGGCAGCCGAGATCGAGGGGCTCGCTGCCGTACGCCAAGCAGAGCTGCGCGCCAAGGCGAACCACATTGAGCACGACGCCAAGCTGCTCCGCTTGCGCGAGGAGCAGGAGCTCAGCGTCGTGCACGCGAAGCAGCTCGCAGAGATCGAGATCAACAAGAAGCGCGAGCTCATGGCGATCGAGGCAGACAAGTTCCAGCAGATGGTCGGCAGCATCGGCAAGGAGACGCTCGTGGAGATGGCGCGCGTCGGACCGGAGACCCAGGTGAAGATGCTCGAAGCGCTCGGGCTCAATGGCTACCTCATCACGGACGGCAAGTCGCCCGTGAACCTCGTGGGCACAGCCGAGGGGCTCATCCGCGGGATCTCCTCCGCTCCAGCCTAAGCGGCGCTTAGCCGAAGCATGCACTCGGAATTGCTCTTGTCACCATACCGCGGAGGAAAAGCTTCCATGTTCTCGACTAATCCTTGTCTTGTCGCTGGAGAAAATAATAATTAGCGTTACGAACTGAATATCTCAACCGTGCTTGCGTTGCCATGAACCATCGCCATTCAATTCAACACACATACCCAGACCAGAGGGCATGTAGCTCTTCACCTCTCTATCGATCGTGCGGATAGCTTTGCTAACGAGAATGGCCGAAGCGACCAACCGAAGCGGATGTCCGTCAGCTTCGCGTCCATCGTGTCCTGCCATTCAAAACAAAAAAATGTACCCACTCGTGCTGACGAGATCCCTCAACTGGACGAGTGAATGACTGGATGGGTGTGGGTGAGGTGTCACACAAAACGACAAAAGACGAAAAAGAAATCTGGTGGAGCGAACGACTGCGCGAATTTCCGCAGACTTGATTTTGTATGCTTTCCAAATTGCTGCGTACATTGAGAGCATTAATTCAATTGATCGTCGAACATGAAACGCGCAACAGTAATTATATATTGCTAGCTCTCTGAATGGCTTGTTAACAGCCAATCACAGCTGTTACAACAATAGTATCAGCCAATCACAGGGCTCGGAAGAGTTGCAGGACGAGCGCGGGCTGTAGGTTGTGGGTGGGGTGGGGAGAGTCGCGGGTGAATTTCCGCGCGCATTTGATTCACCAAAAAGGGCACGAAAGCATCGACCGCGCGTCCGAACGAACGAACGAACGAAGCCAAGAAGAAGAAGGACAGCGGACAGCGGACAGCGGACAGCGGACAGCGGACGCCAGCCCCATCCGTCCTCCGTGCTTCAGTCCACACCCGCCCGCCGTCGCCCTCTCTCGCGCTCTCGTTATCCTCAGTCGCCCCCGCTTCGTACAATCCTCCACTCCAGTGCCTTCCTTCTTCCGACGCATGCCAGAGGGGCCACGCCCGCACCAGCAGCGAGAAGCAGAAGCAAGCGAGTGACCGACGCACTCGTCTACAAAAGATCCACCTCCACAGAGACACACGAGACGCACGCGACAGAGAGAAGACGCAAGCGAGCATGGGGGACAACTGGAATCTCGACGTGAAGTTCCAGGGTCACTCGATTGGACTCGTGGGACGCCTGCCGGCGGAGAAGCGCGTGCTGCTCAAGGAGTTCCCGCGCAAACTGGTCGTGGGCACCAAGGCGAAGCTCGCCGCGATCCCGCACAAAGGCTTCTTTTGCAAGTTCTTTGCCAAGAACTGCGAGGAGATGAAGATGTACATGAAGAAGAACGAGTGTGCGCTCTGCGTGCAGTTTGTCGCGTCGACGTTCAACTTCACGCTCTATTTGATCGTGCCCACGTCGCTGAAAGGGCTCAAGTGCCTGCATCGGCTCCGCAAAAGTGGTATGGTGTGTCTGTCGTTTGAAAATGCTGCATCTGGTGGTGATAGTCTGACGTTTTGGATGTCCTTTCTTGTTATTGTTGGCAGGCGCAAGCGAGGACTCGATCAAGTCGCTTTGCACGGACCGAGACGGCGTGATGATCGGGTTCATAGTTTCGGAAGTCAATTCAGAGCTCGAGGAAAAGATGCACGAGCGACACAAAGTGATGCAGGAGCTGGTATCCACAGCAAAGGCGATTTCGAACACTTTTGGCGACCCGATGCTCGAATTTGACTTGATTATCGACCAGCTCGATACAAAACCTTCAGCGATTCAGGTATTGAATGCGATGCAATCGATTGTTGCAACGTACTGCGAGTATGTGACGTGTGAGCGCTTGTATTGACTGATGTATGCGTTTTTGGTACTGTTTTGCATGGTTCTACTGCCAGGTTTGCTCGAAATTCATCATCCGCCACCAAAGCATGCACGAGCGCATCCGCGAAAAGCTTGTGGAGACTATGGATGCACTGCAAACGTCGAAAGCAAAGTCGAATATCATTTACGTCGTGCACGACGTGATCAAATCCGTGCGCGCAGGCTTCCCGCAGAAAGACCGCAATGATAAGATGCGCGAATCGCAGTTGGTGGTGTCGCTGGGCAAGGTTTTGTACACGCTTGCGCAGAGTCTGCCGGATGAAGCTCGACACTCGGTATGTATTCTTTTTGCATGCATTGCGACTGCTGATTCGATTGCTGGTGGAAGCGTTGTGCTAATTTGCGATTGTCCGATTGCTGTTATGATGCGATTGTTGCTGTCGCTGTGGCGCAGACGAATATTCGCGCAGTGTTTGAATTCTGGACGAAATGGGGACTCGATTTCTCGAATCCAGCGAAAATTGAGAACGATGCGAGTGCGCAGAAGGACTTGGAGACGATGGCGCGAATCGACGAGACGTTTGAGATCCTGGAGAAAGAAGCGAATTTGCTGTCAGACGCGTCGTCTTCGCCCGTGAAGCAGATCGCGTCTGCCGAGGTGCTGGCGTTTATGAAGACGCACGCGATCCAACCGGGGCCATGGGAAGTGTACCTGTCACGAGCGACTACCCAGGAGCTGGAGGAACTCGACACGGTGCTGACGCTGAACACCAAATACTACCGCTTTAACAACTGGGATGCGTCCGACAAGGGCAGTCGCAAGTGCGGCGAGTACTTTTTGCACCACTACGTCAAGTTCCACATGCCGATGCTTTTGAAGCACTCATTCAAGAGCAGCAGCAGCAATTCGAAGCGAAAGAGAGCCGACCTGGACCCGTTGCAGATTTATAAGCAAGCGTTCCTGTGCACGTGGGATGTGGACCAAGCTGCGCAGCGAGCAGTTTCGGACGTGGAGCGATCTGTGTTGGACGACATCTGGAAGAAAATGGAGACTGAGAAGTGCTTGAATGCGTCGGCGTTCGTGTTCGGCAAGATCCGTAGATTAAAGACGATCCACTTCGCCAAGAACCCGGAGATTGAAGCTATTTCGAAGAACATTGAAGATGAAGAGAAGGTCGACTTGGAGAAGCTGGTAACGGACATGGTGCGTGTATTCAAGCTGGATTCGATGGCGCGCGAGGGTTTGAAGAAAGTGAAGGCGCGCACAGATCTCTGCAAGATCGCAAAAGAGCTCTGCGACCGATGCAGGCACCACATGGTCGCGAACCCGTCGGTTCACATCGTTAAGTTATGCCAGAAAGCAGTCGCGGCGAAGAACCCGAAGAAGTCGTACTCGTCTGCGATGAAGAGTATGATGTCTCGTCAGATGAAGCTCTCGGCGTTATTCGACAGAGATGGACAGTACGTATTCATTGGCATTGCTGTGGTGGTGGGTCGCTTTTATTGATACACACACTAACCATGCACCATTTTTGCCATTTACAGGAAGAAGCGAAAGCTGGAGAATGCGTCGCCATCCACAGAGATCGATTCCTCCGAGTCGTCTCACTCTGACCTCACGGACGCAGAGCTGGCAGCGCTGAAACGAAAAATCCCAAAGCCTCCAAAGCTCTCCTTCAAGAAGGTCGATCTCAGTACCATCACTTACCGAGAAACCAATGACAACGGAACGGTTGGCGTCGCGATCTCGGGCATCCCAAACGCTGGACGAGGGCTGTTCAATCTGTCGGACCACGCGTGGCCAGCATTCTCGGTGGTCTGTATCTTTGGCGTGCGGCGAATCACCAAGGAGATGCACCACGACGGGCTGAACAAGGTCGCGCGCTGTGGAGAGCTCGGCGAGACGTTTGTCGTTGTGAATGGCGTGATTCGCGACGTGGAGAAGTTCCAGACCCAGTACGGACACCGCCTCGTCCCTTTCGACGGCCTCGTGGATGCTGACGGCTCGGTCGGTGGGTTCCCAAACGATCGCGTGTACGAGTACCCCGCGGACGTGTACTGGGACGCGTCTGGTTTTTACAACAACTGCATCCTCGTGCCTGGCTGCCTCATTGAGAACCCGCAGGACCCGAACAGCCCTATCACACTGAACCAGCTTTACATCGTGACGTGGAAGGAAGTGGCTGTCCGCGAAGAGTTCTTCTTGGCGTACGGCACATCGTACTACGAGGACGACGACAAAGACAATTAGAGAGAGAGAGAGAGGCGAGATGCGAGTTCATCAAGTTAGTTAGAGACCAACGATTTTTTTTGCTCCGCGAGACGATAGACGACAGGAAAGAGACAATGAAGCCGAGCGAGCGAGCGCCTTTGTAACCTAAGCTAGTAGTACTCAAAACACAATCGGCACTCGCTACCCACTCAACCACCAGCCATCTCTGCGTTGCGTCTTCTTCTGGATCAAGTGTCAAGGCATTGGTTGAATTCGCCATTGGCATCATTGGCATCGGAAGGGCTTCGTTCGCCCTCAGGGGTTCTCTTTATATCTTATCGCATAATAAATCTACTGAGGACGCATTTTCTCTTCCTACGAGAAATCGTCGCCATCACAAACTGTCTAATAAACCAAACTCACATGATCCTGCTAGACTATGCAGACACGCTCGCGTCCAAAGCCACTCGGCACACTGGGCACGTGTGCTGCATGTTGAGCCACACGCGCACGCACGCGGCATGGTACACGTGGCTGCACGCGAGCTGCAGCGTCTGCTCTTCGCACAGGTCTCCGCAGCAAATTGGACACTCCGAGTCGTCGTGGTTGCTGACGGTCGGGTCGCTCTGGTTGCGGCTTCGAACTGGAAGCTCCACGTTGTCATTCTCTCGCGAGGACGACGACATGTCCATGATTCCGTCCGCGGCGACAGCGCGGTGCGTCGCGATGTCCAGAAACTGCTCGAGCACATGGCGCGCGTTCACTGTGCTCTCACACTGGTGCTCACGGGCCAGCACTGCGAGCAGCAGGTCGTTGACGTACTCCTGAATGACGCCCGAGAGTCCGTACTGCGAGGTGACGGAGCTGTCGCTCCATTTCTTGCGCTGGCTTTTGTACAGAGACGACTTGGCGATGCGGCGCAGCGGACCGCAGCAGGCGAACTTCTGGCACGCGCCGATCGCCTGCTGGGTCTTCTTGCGGAGCTCCTGGTACTCGCTCGCCGTCTTCGTAAGCACCCACTTGCTGTTCACGGCGCTGTCGGTCACGTAGAGCAGGAATGGCGTGGCGCCACCGGTAGATGAGGACGCTCCCGCGGATCTCTGCGAGGAGCGGAAGCTGAATCGCGATCTCAGAAGCGCGTCGTTCGCGGTCTTCTTGACGGGCGAGCCGGGCGTGACGACCACGTGCACTGATCCGTTCGTGGAGGACGACGGCGCGAGCTGGCTGATCGGGAGCTGGTACGCCTGCTGACGAGTCACATTGGCGTTGGTGGCACCAACGAAGCCTTCGAGCGAGATGAACACCATGTTAACAGTACGACAAAACGGGGCGGGACGACTGGAGCAGACAGGGAAAATCGAGCAATGGTCGGCGGCTGAGAAGAGCGCACAAGAGCAAGCGCCAAGAGCGGAAGAACGGGGAACGAGCGAGTAAAGCCTGCTGAACACTGAACTGAGGTGAGACACTGGCGCTGACGTTTGCGCGCGAACGATCGTAGAAGCGCCAGGGCTGAACGCAATGCGATGCGATGGTGTGGTGCGTGGTGCGTGCGCTGGAAATCAACAGAAGAATGGCTGATATGATTGATTGATAGGCGCCCGGCAGGCAGTTTGCAACAACAGATGCCGGCGATGGCAGCCCTCAATGCGGCGACCAGAACGTCCAAAGCCATTGATTTTGCAATGCAACGACGGGGAGAAGGGACGGGTGAAACGAGTTTATCTCAGTATATTCAAGAATGGGCTGCTTTTGCACCAGTGTTTATGTTATTTAGGAGATCTCAGTACATTGGAGCATTGACACACCATTTAGGCTTATTCTGAGTAAGATCAAATTAGTGTGGTGTGAATGACTGGCATTATGTGTAGAAATATCACTTAAATGAGTACGTTTTTGTAATGTCATTGGACAGCTCTGATGTACTGTTTTAGCGTGATGCTGCCTGACTGAAACCGGCTCTTTGGAAGTCGGAACCGCAGCCCCGCCTTCTCCGTAGCCAATCAGACCGCAGAGCACCTTTTGCGCATTTCGATTTGCCAAAACTCTGCTTTCAAATTGGGGGTTGAAATTGCTGTGGAAGAAGCATTATGGTCCACTCCAAATATTCACAAGTGAAGATATTTGGACTGCAGCGGCACCGCCGAAAGAAAGGTCCTCGTAAAGTCCAGGCGAAGCAAACACCCGTAAATGGAGAACAGCGAATTCAGAGTAACGGTGCTGGAGGTGCTGTTTGCAGCAAAGGCGCTGCAGCAACTTGAAAATTTGGGTCACTTTGGCTGGATCTCCACTGCAATGACGCTCCTTTGCGATCCTCTCGGATCGAGGATGCTCATTGAGTTGACAGAAGACATCCATCTTGCCTTTTTACTTGAGCTGTCCGTTAAAGCCTTTTTGCAGGCTTCCTGAAGAGTTAGCGAACACGACAGCGAGTGAAATTACGCGATTGCAGGCTGAAAAGGTGCAGCGAAAGTAAGCGAAACCTTGTATACGACGAGAACTACGTGCAAAATACTAGTACAGAAAAGAATGGTGAGAACTGTGGGCATGCAATCGACCTTGCGCCAAATTGTCAAATTTCGCCCACTTTAACACAGAATGTAGCGAACGCTTGTTTTGTTTTAGCTAACCTAAATGAGTGAGTTATGGGCTTTTCTCAAAAACCACAATCTACTAATTTAAGTATATTATTGTTTTTAGTAAAAAGAATAGAAAGCTGCCTCCAACTAAAAACTTAGCTGATTTTTGATGCCTATTGCAAAAAGCTACTGATTTTTGATAAATATTAGTTTTGCGTCTTTCTGAAGGCTCTCTGAACTGATGCTCAAAACATAAAATCAAAGATACCTATTTGTAACACCACAAATTATTTTAAAGTGCACGGTAAGACGATTCTGGATTCACCAGAGAGAACCTGCGAAATAAATGTTGTAAAGTCATTGAAATTCTTACGGTACTATCTGCAGCAAACCTTCTCCCAAATAAGGGCTCATTTACGCTTTTCGCAACTCGCATTTTTAAGGAGATCCAAAAAGCCAAAAAGGGCCTCAAAAAGGGGTTCTGCATTTCAGGGCAAAGAAAAAAACAACGCAGAGTCAACAACGACTTGAAGCTGTCAGCATGAGTCAACCGCCGCTTGAAGCCATCGGAGGAGGAGGGCCGTCGGCATCATCGGCGCCGTCACCGACTAGCGCAGCAGCGCATGCCCACGCCGCACCGACCAATGTGGGCAACCTCGTGTGCGGACGCTGCCGTCGCAAGACGGGCGAGATGGTCTCCAAGCTCTGCCACGCGTGCGGCGTGCCGCTGCACCCGTCTTGCAGCGACGACGTGGCGGCGCGCGAGTGCCAACTGGCGTACGGCTTCCCTGTGCCCACGGGCTTCTGCTCCAAGCGCTGCTACGAGAGCGACCTGCTGGCGCACGGCGGTCAACAGCAGCAACATCAGCAGCAGCAGTACCAGATGCAACAGCATCAGGCTCAGAAGCGCCTGCCGCACGTGCCGAACGAGATCACGGCCGCGCTGACCGTCAAGATCGGCGACGTGGGCAAGACGTCGCGCAAGCACCTGTCGGTGACCACGTTCCGCTTCCTGCTCTCCGAGGGCTTCAAGGTGTTCAAGGCCAAGGCGAACACGCGCACCACGCGGGAGCTCCAGCAGCACGCCGCGGTCGAGAGCTACGTGCGCGACGACCGCGCGATCTACATCAAGCCCGGCGTGCACTCCAAGCAGGCGGAGCTCGTGGAGCTCACGGAAAGGAACTTTGAGGCGCGCATCGCGCGCTCGTACCGCAACTTCCTCAAGCGCAAGCCTGGCAGCAATAGCAGTTCTGGTGGTCCTGACCAGCCGCACTTTGAGTGCGAGATCCTCACGTACGTGAAGAAAGACACGGCGCGACGCCGCGCGGGAGGTACTGTGATTAAGCAGCAGGCGCCGTCTGCAGTCAAGTCCACGAGCCAGATGCACTCGTTTATGGAGTACACGGACCAGCACGCGGAGTCTGCGGCAGTGGTTTCAATGGACGATGCGAGTATCAGCAGCGGTGGTGGCGTAAATGGTGTGCCGATCCCCATGCACGCCGCGTCCATGGCCGTGGCGATGGGCACTGTCAATACTGCTCCTGTCGCTGTTGCTCCAGCAGTCGCAGGCGGTAACCTCACAAGCGCTGCTGCAGCGCTGGGGATGGCGTCGACCGTCTCTGGCCACAAGCGCAAGCACTCGCAGACGCTGCTCTCCGACCCCAGTGGTGGGATGACAAACTCTTCGCCATCAGCACCGCAATCGCTCCTGAACCCACAGTCGCAGCAGCAGAGCGAGTCGACGATGGACCCGAACCAGGACCCGTCCTACCGGAGCATCCGCATGATCCTCAACGGCCAGGTCGTGCCTGTGAAGGTGAACGTGCGCGACCTGCTCGCGTGCTTCACCGTGATGCATTCGCCCGACGACAACACCAGCAACACCAATGTCAACAACATTGGAGTTGCCCACATGCAGGACCTCTAAGGCTTTTCAAAAGAATGGTGCGTGAGATGCAACATTTAGGATTCTATTGTATACTTGGGCTTATCAAACTTCGTCTTCTTTCGTCTTCCTCTTCTTCTTCTTCTACAGTTGGTACTCAGGTGTAGTTGGTGGGGATTCTTGTTTGTCGTATACAGGTAGTTCGGGTCGTACTAATGGGGGAAATATCGCACAAAATGGGGGCGGCGCACCACCCTTAATGAATAGCAAAAGCAGCAAAAAAGTTATGCACAAACGCAACACGCACACCAGCGGCGCTGAACCAGCAAAGCAGCGCCAGGTGCTCAAAAATCCCCACCGGAGGACGACTCGTACCCGGCAGACCAGGACGATGTGTCGCGCCGCGGCTGCGGAGGTGGTCGCGCACCGCGCTTCGCCGCGTCCTCCATGCTCTTCATGTACCGGAACTGGTGGGCTTGCGCCTGCGGGTTCCCGTGGTACATGCTCGGCGCAGGCACTTGCTGGTGGTGCGCGTGCTGGGGCAGCGGCATGTGCGGTGGCTGCGGCATGTGCTGGTACGAGAACTGGTGGTGCGGAAGAGCCAACTGGTGCGGCGGAGGTGGAAACGCGGGGCTCCCGTGCTGGAGCTGTTGCTGGCCTGGAGGCTGCTGGGGCGGCTGCGCCGGTAGCTGCTGGTGCAGCTGTTGCTGTTGCTGCTGTTGAGGGAGCTGGGGCTGGAACTGCTGCTGGTACTGGTGCTGGTGCTGGAGCTGCTTGTCCAGAGTCAGCCCCGGAGGTCCCGACGGCAGTGTCGCCGCAGACCCCACGGAGCCCACCGAGCCTGGACCGGACGGGTAGTCACCGCTGCCACCGCCACCGCCGCCGCCCACTCCTACTCCGAGCTTGGCCGACCACTCCATCGTGTTGCTCTCCACGGTGCGCAGGTCGCTCTCGCCGTGCGCAAAGCGGCACTCGTCCTTGGTGTAGTTGCAGCATCCTTTCAGATAGTAGTAGCACAATTCGGTCTTGTAGCTCTGCAGACGAGGCGCCGCGGCGGGCAGAGACGCGTTCGAGGTCAGCACTGCGAGCCCATCGCGCAAGTCGCTCTCCCCGTGCGCGAGCGGACAGTCGCGGCGCGACTTGGGGCAAATGCCTTCCAGGTACAGCGGACACATGCGGGACTTGAAGCTGGAGCTGGACGTGTGCTTTGCGGTGTTCGAGCGCACGAGATCGCTCTCGCCGTGCGCGAACGAACACGTGCGTCGCGTCTTGTTGCACTTTCCCTGCAGATAATACATGCACATCTCGGTCTTCCAGTTGCTCGACGCGCCGCCGGAGCCCCCTCCTCCAGAGCCACCGCCGCCAGCACCACCACCGCTGCCTCCTTGACCTCCAGTTGGTCCTCCCTGATTGGCAGAGCTGGAGGCCGAGCGGTGCAGCGCCGCCTTGTGTCCTGGCGCCATCGGCGACTCGGACGAGGATGCCGTGCTGCCCGGATTGAAGCTCGGGTGGTTGTGCAGAATCTTCTCAATCGCCAGCGAGGCCTGACCGGACGACTCCTTCAGCGCGGTCTCCAGCTGCTCGACTGGGATCGAGTCAAAGAGCTCGGCCATGAGCGACAGTGTGATCGGTGACACGGAACTCGCAGCTGCTCGGCTGCCAATGGGTGAAGAGATCCCACTCCCACTCTGCTGCTTGATTACTGAAGAAGAGGAAGAAGTTGCGTCTCCTTCAAGGATGTGGTCCACCTGGCTGTCCTCCTCGCGTGGACTTTTCTTCAGCTCCTTGATGGAGGACACTTTGGCGCGGCAACGTGGACATGTCAAGTCGTGGCGCGTGAGCATGCTGGCTTCGCAGCTCGCGCAGAGTCGATGGCCGCACGGCACGCACTCGCTCACGGGGTTCTGCTTGCACTGGTTGCATGGCGGCTCCGAGAGCGAAAACGCCTCGAGTCCTTCTTTGATCTCGGCCTCGAAAGTGAGACGGTCGTCCTTTCTGCCGAACGACCGGCTGCTGCTCGACGCACGTGAGGACGGCGTGATCTGCGGCGAGTCCAAGAGCGACGACGGCAGGAACTGACCCATGAGGCTGTTGCGCAGCGGTTGCAGACCACCGCCAACGCTTGACATGGGTGACGGCGGCTCGTCATCGTTGCTCGAGCCCTCAGCAGCTCGTGACGAGTGGTAGAAGCTCGTGAACGAGAGCAAGTTCGAGCCCGCAGTCGCGCCTGTGCCGGGAGTTTTTCCTGGAGAGCTCCACGGATCGTCTTCATCCAGGTTGTTGGTGTTGGTATTTTCTTGTTGAGAGGACGATCGCGCAGCTGCAAGAGCAGAGCTCTCATCGCCCGCGTCCAGTTGCGAGAGCTTGGCACGCGCCTCGGCGACCTCTTTCTTCGAGTCGATGTGCGCGAGGCGCTCGTTGATGAGCTCGCGTTTGAGCTTGAGCGCGAGCACCGAGTAGAGCGCGAGGCGCTCCTTCGTGAGCTTCTGCTCGGACTGCAGATCCTCCACGAGCAGCCGCAGCTCCTTCTCCTTCTGGCGCGACGACTGGAGCTCTTGGATGATCAGACGCACGTCCGACGGGATGGTTGGCTGTGCTTGGTTGTCATTGTTGTCTGCGTTTCGCGCAAGTTGTTCGCCTTTCTCCAACTGAACAAGGTTGGCACAAGAAGCAAACAAACAAGCAAATCAGCAAAACAAGAGTGAGTCAGGATATCCTTGCTTGCACAAGCTTGTTGTGAACAAAAACAAATACAAACAAGCAGATGCAATCAAATAAATTAACACAAACCTGAGCAAGTGAAGCAGCCGCGATGCCGTACTCGAGTCCAATGTCCGTGACCACCTGCAATTCACAGTTTCATTCCCAAACAAAAAAGCTGTTAGCAAATGAATTATCCTACACACACAGATAGACAAGCACTCTTCACAGGCAAGTGAGCAACCCAAACGCGCAAGTTGCTTGCTGCTTGTTGTGTTGCACTTTTTGAAGGAGATACAGACAGTGCAACAACACGCACACGCACACAGCCAAGAAACAAGCAAACAAATGCACTTGCATCCAAATGTGCAAACACACACTCCATTCAAAGCACGTCCACACAACACACACATGTAGACAGTACAAGACAAAAGTACATGCCGTGCACCACCCTCAATCTCAAAACACAAGACGCACCTTAGTGAGCGACTGCTGGAAGCCGCGGCTGATCTGCTCGGCCACGTGCAGCAGGAACTCGGCCGACGGCTGCGCGGCTGCGGCTGCGGCCACGACTGCTGGGGCCTTCTCCTCGTCTGCGTCGGCGCTGGTGCTGCTGCTGCTGCTGGTGGAGCTCATGCGCTGCTGCTGTTGGTGCGCGTGCTCTTGCTCTTGTAGAAAGGTGCCGCTGCTGCTGCTGCTGCTGCTGCTGCTGCTTCTGCGGGGCGGCGGCGTCTCCATCCCCTTCTGTAGTAGCGTAGCGTAGTACTCTCTCTCTCTCTCTCTGGGTCCTGTAGTTGCAGTCCGTCGAGAGGAGCCAAGTGCGCAATGTGGCAGGCAGCGTGTATCCGCTCGCGGGTTAATAGATTTGGGAGTGGGGTGGACGATGGCTCTTCTGCCGCGGCTCTGGCGGAACGCTCTTTTCGTCCAGGTTTGTTTTCTCTGCCTCTCGGGGCTCAGAGACTGATCCTGACTGCCTGCGGCTGGCTGGGGCTGACCGACCTGCCCCAACAAACAACTGGCTGACTGGCCGGCCCAGTGTCCGTCCGCACTGTGGAGAAAGAAGAAGAAGGACTGGAAGAGGGGGAGGGGGACGGGCTGCTGCTGTTGTGTTATGCAGCAACCCTCACTCACCAAAGCGGCCGAGCACACACACCATCCTGCCGCATTCACTTGCTTGGCGAGTCCTGTCGCCCATTAGATTAGATTAGGTTAGCTCATGCAGGTTTGTGTTTGTGTGTGTGTGTGTTGTGAGAGAGAAAATCTTGGGAATATCACTTGTCGCAGGTAAAATCCATTGCCGTTTTTAGAGGAAATGCGAGCCAACCGCAGGACCGATGAAAACGAGACATGTCATCGCTTTATCAAGGGTATACGCTCTCGAAGGTTTTCAGCCCTCCACCACATTGTTGTATTTGTGAAATTTTTTCGCGATGGTGGTTTGTCTGAACCCTGAATCCCTGGGGTTGAGATGTTGATGTTGTGTTTGGCAGGAGGACAATCCCTGCATATCCACCCACTCACTCTCGCTGGCCCCTTTCCACCCACTTGAGTCGTCCGTCCAACCAAGACGAGGACGTGAGAAAAAAAGCCCATGGTAGGGCGAAAAAAGAGGTTGACGGGTTGTGTGTGAGTGTTTGGGGGAGAAGGCGGTTGTTGTGCATACTGGACACCAGTCAAAAATGGCAAATGGAAGCGCAAAAGCAAGCTGCGTGCTTCGAATAAACAAACAGCTCTATTTTTAAACAGTAACCCCCAATACGGACAGTGTCCGCACGTGGCGACAGAGGTTGGTGCTGTACTGGCTCTTTTTGGTGGAAGAGGAGGATGGAGAGGACGAGTGCGTACGTAGATGTTATGCTAGTGCTGCTGGCAAAGTACATGGCGTTCGCGTCCTGTTCGGACCATGTTCGTGGCGGCTTCCGCGTCGTCCCAAGGACCATCCTCTCCCACTAAATATCGAAAAGCACTGCACAAGTGCGGCCAACACAAGTGCGGCCAACAAGCTGCATGCCTGCCCGGCCGGCCGCTTGCATACGGCCAGGACACACGGAAGCATCGAGATCAAATCCGCACAAGCAACCGAATCGTTCTCTACCACATGATGGGAGAAGGCTCGCTCACTCGCTGCTGGCTGTTTACGTATTCGGCGCTGCTGACGCACGCCCCCGCCTCTGGCCTAGGCGGACCATATAAAAGCTGGCGACAGCGTCCTTGCAGGTTGCTTGTTGCACTTGCACATGCACAATCGCAGTGTTATTTTTAGAAGTTTTGTCAACCAAAAGCAGACCAACCTAAAATTATCAACGCGAATGTGTGCAGAAAATCGAAGCTCTGGTTGGTTGGTCGGAGACCCTACTCCCACCGTGAAATCACGAAAAATGGCATGAGGATACCCCGCAACCAGCAGAAAAAGAACGAAAGCATAAAAATAGAAACATGGAACGACCGCGCGCGTCGCTTCGCGGGAAATGGCTTCACTTCGAAAGAAATCAGAACTGAGCCGAGATACACTTTTGGAGGAGGGATAAAAATAGACAAACGCTGTTGTTGTTTCTGATATCCAGACCTCCTCGTTTGATTTTTTTTGAAAATTTCAGATTCATCAGTGCACTTCAAGACCACACACACACACTTCTTGCACAGTCTTTACATGCATGTTGGTGTACAGCACTCGTCATTCGGGCAACCACACACACACACAGCGGTCCTGTTGCTCAGGTCCAAGAGGCGAGCGCGATGATATCTTTGCAGCGTTGCGCGGATTGTCTCTGGAGCGTCGCAGCTCTTTTTCTGGGATCTTTGATCTCTCTTCAACCTTCACTTTTGTTCTTTTGTAGAGGATCAATCATCAGTGGAGCCGTCGGCTACACTTTTGTGGCTGGATCGTGGGACGTGGGATGGCTGAGGCTGCCTTGCTGCCACTTGGCGCGGTCCCTGCCCTGTCTGTCCGATTTGAAGACGATCCGCCGCCAACATGACTGGTGGGGAGCGTTTCCATTCAGTTCAGTAGGCGCCACCGTTTGTTGGTCCGGGGTCCCACGACGACACTTTAGGGCGGCCCGGGTTCAAGGAAATCCATTCCTCTACGTCTTGCGGTCAAAAGTGGCATCCAATGACACTGACCAAGCCGCCCGCGTCTGGAAAGATTGGTGAATCTGTGTCGGGCTTGTTTGTTTTGTGGTCAGGCATGTTGCGAGATGTGTGACAACAGCAGCGTGGACATAATCGATCTGTCGATATCGTAACGGTTTCATTCTGATTTGCAGAATGCATGGAGCGTGCGTCTAACAACCGCCGACCAACGCGTTTGACAAACCGTCCCAACCGACCAGCATGGCAACTCGCACTGGATTCTACAGCCCTTGCCCCGTTTGACTTGAGCTCTCCATCGTTGACCACGTCACGCAGCAAGTGACACGCAACGGCGGCGCATTTTGCCTGATTCCTGAGGTTATCAGCTTGTATTGTACACACACTCAAACAGCATGTCCAAATTGGCTGAGCGGGCATCGGATCAACAAGATTTGAGAACGCAGTCACAGACACGGCACGCGTCGACTGTGAAGGAGCACTCTACTAGCGGTAGTACTTAACTATGAGCCGTATAGCTATTTACATGTGTGCGATCAGTTCAACTCGTCAAATCATCAGGGCTTTCGAATATCTATATGCGACGTGACGCAGCCAGCAACGGCGCGAAGCACACAAGATCCAAAAAGTGCTCTAAAAGGGCGTGATGCAACGAGTTGGTATATTTTCTGCTCTTATCATTAGTGTCCGATATATGTTGGTTATAGCGCAAACACATTTGTGAGCATTCACTCTTGTTGCAACACGACAGCCACCTGATGTTAAAACCAAAGCCGAAGCTCGCATTTCATTTTGGCCCCCAAAAGTGAAAGTGAAAGACGCGTTCTCGAAGCAGATCCGCCACCAGCGCCTCCGTCCTTCGCGCGCGCCTTCCGTCCACAGCCACAGCGACGTCGCTATCCATCTCCTTCATCCGTTCGCTCACCCCGTCGAAGCGATGCCGCAGTCCGTGACCGTCTTCTACGGCTCGCAGACCGGGGCGTCCGAGTCCATCGCGCAGGTATGAGTTTGTGTGTGTGTGCTGTGCTTGTCTTCCTTCACTCCCACTCCGTCTGGTTGTGGAGAAGAACCAATACGATAGGCAATGCAACCTCTAACGTACGTGCATGTGTGTGCCTTCCTCCCTCTCTCTCTCTCTCTCTCTCTCTCTGTATTGATTACAAACAGCGGTTCTATGAAGAAGCGCTCGAGCGCCAGTACGAAGCCGAGTTGCTCCCACTCAACGAGTTCCAGAACGTAAGTTGACCGGTCTGACTTGACTCTATTGACCGTGTTGGCGACCATTGTACTGACGGCGTTTGTGCTGCTGTTCTTCTCTACCTAATGACGATTGTATGATCTACAGTCGAAAGTGGCGGAGACCCCCGGCCACCACGTGATCATCGTGTGCTCGACGACGGGCAACGGCGAGCCGCCAGACAACGCGGGCAAGTTCTGGCGCTACGTCAAGCGCCGCATGCAGCCAAAGGACATGCTCGCGAACTTGCACTTCGCGGTGCTCGGTCTCGGCGACACCAACTACGACAAGTTCTGGTACGTTGTGGGCGATTTGTAGTTGTTGTTAGTATCCGAATAGAGATGTGAATGGTGGTGATCTGCGGTACTAACAGCTGCTTGCGCCTTGCTTGTTTACAGCTACATGGGCAAGAGCATCGACAAGCGCTTTGCGGAATTAGGCGCGCAGCGTTTCTACGACATGTGTACGATTTGCATACCTCTGGGAGCTTGATGCGATTTCCTCTATCGATGCATTCTCTGACGTATCTTGTGTGCGCAACTTTTAATCGTGCAGGTGCCGCTGATGAAGCTCTCGGTCTTGAAGACAGCGTTGAGCCTTGGGCTGACAGCCTCTGGGCCGCGTTTGACAAGTCCACTGGCGCTGGTGACGCATCAACCGAAACCAGCTCTGATGGCGATGCGGAAGTTGACGCGAGCGGCAATGCGCAGGGCTCCGAGCAAGAGCAAGAAGGAGAGCCAGCGAAGACTCCGTACTTGCCAGCGAATCTGATCTCATACGAAGCGATGTTTGGACCGTTTTCTGGTCCCACAGAAACCCCTGAAGACATCCCGAAGCTGCCGTCAACGATGTTCTCTGTGCGCTTCTTAGATGAAGCTGAAGCTGCGTCTTCAAGCGCTGTGGCTGCCAAGGAGAACGGTGCCACTGTCACTGAGTACAGCTCCACGCATCCATTTGAAGCGTCCATCGTTGGCGCAAAATACTTGACCGCCAGTCACTCGGAGCGCAAGGTGTTCGGCTTGGACGTTGACATCAAGGGCTCGGGCATCAGGTACACTCCAGGCGACTCGATTGGCATCAAGTGCCCCAATCGCCGCGAAGATATCGATGCGTTGCTTGCTCGTTTGGAGCTCAGCGGAGACAAACTTTTCTGTCTTGAAGCAGCGCCGACTACCGGTCGAGTCGTTCGACGCCCTGCTGCCAAGTCCGGTGCCTCGGATCGATTCCCGACGCCTTGCTCTGTTCGCGACGCCTTTTTGTACTACGCTGATATCCTGAGCTCCCCAAAGAAGGCGGCCCTGCGTGCGCTAGCTACGTACTGCTCGGATGAAGAAGAACGCGCTCGTCTCTTGGTGCTCAGTAGCAAGTCTGGCGCTGACAAGTACAAGGTATGTGTTGTGTATGCTTCGGTTGTCAGACCTCGAACCTGTCTTTCGTAGTGTTTTACTAACCTTGTACTTGCACACAATGTACCGTTGCTTCTACAGGAGTTTATTACCGAACAGCAACTCAATTTCGTCGAGTTGCTCCACCTCTTCCCATCTTGCAGCCCGCCTCTCGACCACTTGCTGAGCCTGCTGCCTCAGTTGATGCCACGATACTACTCCATCGCGTCGTCTCCACTGGTGAATCCAGACCAGTTGTCGATTGCTATGACGGTTGTTGAGAGCTCTGTTGGACCGAACGGAATTCGCCGTCTTGGGCTTTGTACCAACTGGCTGAACAGCATTGCTCAGCCATTACTCGCCGCACAAAAACCAACTGACATCTCGGCGGTGAAGATCCCGATCTTCTTGCGTCCCACTCGCGACTTTTTGCTCCCTGCTAGCCACCAGTGGCCGCTTTTGCTCATTGGACCTGGCACGGGTGTCGCCCCCTTCATGGGGTTCTTGCAGCACCGCTACTACGAGGTAAGCTTCATGTTAGTGTGCTAAAGTATGTTGTCTCAGCGAATTATGCCGGGGCTAATCTTTTTATTGCTCTTGGACAGGTGAAGAACCATTTGCAGCAAGCCTCGGACGTCTGCTCGGGGGTCTGGAGAGGTGGAATGGACCTCGACTTGGAAGAAGACGCCGAATACACCAAGTCCCCTGCTATTGCCGAGTCCAAGGGCAACTTCCTGTTCTTTGGCAACCGCCGCCGAAGCGAAGACTGGATTTTCCAGAAGGAGATGGAAGAGTTTGTCGCGAACGGCACCATTCGCCAGCTCTTCACTGCGTTTTCTCGCGATCAAGAAGAGAAACACTACGTGCAGCACGAAATCCGCGCTAACGGCAAGTTGGTCACTGAGTTGCTGCTCGAGTCTGGCGGATACGTGTACGTCTGCGGCGACGGTGTGCAGATGGCTCGCGATGTCCACGAAGCCCTTCGCGACGTTCTCCAAGAGCACGGCAACCTGTCGAAAGAAGCGGCTGAGGAGCAATTGAGTGCGCTTGCCTCTCGCCAGCGATACGTTCGCGACATTTGGGGCTAAACTTGTTGCTCGCCTCGAACGAAGAAGCCCATCACCAGTGCTGGAGCTGATGTCGACCCTTGCCTTGATTGCAAGGACGTCGCCGGGTACGCCTGCGTATGCTTTTTGGTTCCTCCCCCGCTTTATATTTTGTGTGTATTTGGATTATCATTTTGCTAATTCGAGGTAAAGCGCAAGAGAGACTGATAAACATGATCAAGTATCCATCCATCCATCCACCATTTTTTGTCTCCTATCGCGAAAGTCCGGCATTTCGCGAACCCATTTTCGATTTGAGACTTTGTTCAGAATCAGCAGGAATTACGACAAGACCGGGCTTTCTTGGCCATTGACTTGGAAGGTTGTCGTTTCGGATTTCTCAACCAAGATGAAGACTGAAGGCGGCGGTTGCCGGCGTTTCAAGCACTCGCCAAGAAATCCACCGAGGACGCTGCAATGCGCTGGTACGGTGTCGAGAAAACGCTGTGCAACATCTTCCACGAAGTGCCCGTGCCGTATCGAGGTCTCGCTGTGCAGCTCTCTGTCGCGGACGTCGAAATCGTGCTTGAGCGACCACTTTTACCGGAGTTCCCGTTTGAAATGGACGCAGGACTCATGACGCCTTCATGATAGTGGACGCCAAGGTGATGGTCCAGTTGTACCAGCACGTGCTGCTGGAACACCGCGTCCTCATTGTGTGCGCAGACAGCGTGCTGGTCACTGCCATCGCGGAGGCGATCAAGTGTTTGGTGTTCCCCTTGACGTGGCTGCACGTATACATCCCGAATATCCCAGACTCGCTCGATCTCAGTACACTTCTGGAAGCGCCAGTGCCATTCATCGCGGGGACACACGCGAGACAGCTTGAGCACGTGGAGATCCCCGAGAATGTCGTGAAACTGGAGTTTATCGCCGGAAAGTTCGTGCTTGGCGCGACGGCGTCCGAGATTTCTCTCCCCGCGCTTCCAGATGTGTCCCATAGAGTTGCGCTAAAGCTCGGAACGATTCGAATGCCGGATTTTGCGTCGCAGAAGCGCGAGTTTCACGAAAAACTATGGGATCGGCGCATTCAGCTGCAGAAAATGTGCATGTCCACGATGGCGACGACGGTGACGACGAGCTCTTCGCAGAACAACAACAGCAGTTCTAGCTCTTCTGGCTCGATCCTCGCCAAACCGCTCTTTCTCACGCGACCAAACGCCCTGTACAAGAGAGTGATGAAGCTCTTTCTCGAGATCATGGCGGCGCTGCTTCAGGACTACCCTTCGTTTGTCTCGAACGACGGGAACCAGGCAGCCTTCGAAGCGGATAGCTTCATCGAGCGCAAACCAGCAAACGGACGGGTATGATGCTAACCGTGAGGATGCTTCCAGGCTTGAAATCTGTTACTCACCACCCTAAATGTGTTACAGGCATTCTACCGGGAGTTTGTACGCGCAGCACTCTTTCAGTCGTTCCTCGCGCAGCACAACGACCACATGAGCGGCAGTTTACCGCACGACGAAGCCATCAAGCTTCATTTCGTGCACCGCCGCCTGCTCAACGACGACGCCAAGGACGTTCGAGGCACCTTCGCGACGAATTCTGCCAGCAAGACGTTTTGTTGCGCATGCGCCGCAGCTTCCTGCTCTCCCGATGTCGAAAAGGAAGAAATCGTTCGTTCTACCGACACGCATATCCATCAGTGGCGTTCAGGGTGTCAAGAGACCTTCCATCACGCTGGAGCCAGTCAATATGAGCATTTTCTTCCCTGAGCTCAATGTGAGTGCATTTGGGAGCCCACGCAAGATCGTTTTTCCTGACACTCTCGAATGATACAGCGACATCGTCACTAGGCTGCATTTGAAGAATGCTTGAGCGGGAGCCGCTTGATCTCGCTGGAGACAATCGCAATACACAAGTACTTCTGGAAGCCCTTCAGCAGCCTCATGCGATGCTACATTGCGGATGGGCTCGTACAACGCGCGTTTGACGTGATGGTGCAGGTGAAGATTGAGGAGGAGCAACATCTGGATCCGTCGTTAGGATCGCTGTGCTTTGGAGCCCAGGTGCTGAGTTCTGAGAACGAAGTGCTGGTCGAGCGCATCTACACAACGTTTAGCTGCGGAAACATCGATATTTACCTGGCGGCACGCGACTCTGGTGTCGGAGCAGAGGTCCTTTCGTTTGAGACGGCCAGTGATGAAGATGGAGACAGCAACAACGACAACAATGGCGGAGACGAGAATACCACCCAGGAGCCTCCACTGGACCAGCGTGCATTCGATGAAATGAGAAACGCATTGACTTGCGTCACGGAAGGCGATGCTATCGAAACGATCAACGGCGAGATGGTGCTTCAGTACCCATTGGCAAGGATTGTCAACTGCTTGAAACAAGCGTATCGCCCTATAGCAATCACATTCTTGAGAGGATTGCCGAAGATTGAAACCTATTTGGCTACTACCACCAGTGCGAGCACCAGCAACGAAAGCAACATTATCAGCGATCTGACTTCGACCAATTTCTTTCGAGTAGATGGTGGTGGTAGTAGTTCGTCGTCCCGAGACGAGCAGCAGTTCCGTCTGCGAAAAGATCTGTGCGACCGCTTTGGGCTGCTGCCACAGAAAGGCGTTCGCATCGCCACGCTCGCGGACTGCACGAGCTGCGGGGGTCGAGCGTCGCTCTCGGAAATCCAGGAAGGATGGTCCTCCTCGGATGCGAATGGTTACACGAGCCGCTGCGCAAGCTGCCGTCATCGATACGTGCCTCGCCTGCGCGTGATGCTCGGCGTGATGACTGCATTTTACCAGCCAGCTCAGGATTCGAATGGCGCCGCGCCAGAAATCCGCGTCGAGCAGTTTGAGTACCTCTCGATGCTGGTGATCCGCAAAGAGCTCGTGAACCTGGCACAGAAGATCCCGTTGACGATGCTCAGCATGGCGGAGCTGCGCGAGATGAATCCGCGAATCTACTGGAACATCGTGGTGGAGCTGCTCTCGCTCTCGTGTCCTCTGGACTTTCTGGATCTCCCAGATATGACCAAGACGGACAGTGGTCCGAGTACCGAGAAGGTTACGAGCGAAGAATTACCAGCAGCAAACCAGGTACATGAACCTACAAAGGATGAGAGCACCGAAGAGCGCAAAATTGGCTCGCTTGATCAAGAAGATGACAGCGAAATTCAAGAGCTCCAGCAGTGTTTTCTGCGAACTCTTTGAATGATCAAATCCACGAGTGACTCAACCGATTCGTGGGAGGCTCTTGCGTCGCAGATGCTTGTCCAACTGGGAAAGTTTGCTCGAGATAATCTGGAAGGAAGTGATAACATGGGCGTACCTGGTAGTGTTGACGACGACGGGGATGATGACAACAATGAAGAAGCTCTGACAGATTGCGACGAAGCAGAGGGACGTTGTAGCTGCCGGACCGCGAGTGCTGCAGGATCGACCAATGGTGCAGAGATTGGTGGTGAAGATGGACCAACTGGCAGCGCTGACTTTGATGCTAATGCCAAGCAAGCCATGATGTCTCCATCGCATCCCGAGGCGGTGTTGGTTGTCGAGAAGAGCTGCTGCGAATGCCTGAAAGCCCCGCTTAGCTCCGTTCCAGCGTAAATCCTGTGGACGACTGCTTTCGTGAAACAAAGAAGAACTACTTCAGATCTCAAGTGAGGGCTGCAACCATAATCATCAAGTAAAACTCGCAATACACCTCTATCTGCTCTGGAAAAAATAAGTATCCGCAGGTTTGACATGAAAAACCGTTCAATTTGTTGCGGAAACAAGCAGAAATTGATACATGATGATCTATTTCCTTGCACAAACAGTTTTGCATTTCTACTTTGGTCCCTACAAAACATCATGAAGGCGATTCAAGAGCTCGACGATGAAGCACCAACAGTGACAGTGATGTCCCCAGGCAAAGCGGGACAGCGAGTGATGTGGAACAAGGCGAAGGGCGAGTTCGATCTCCAGCCGATCTGCGAACCATCTTCCCAGAACCAGTCACGTGCGTCTTTGTCTTCCTCTTCCTACACGGGTGAAGAGTGACGCGTTGGCGGTCGAATCACTGGACACAGCGCTGAGCAACTTTGAGACCACCCAGTTCCGATATGAGGCGAGTTTCCTCGATTTCCAGTCCACCAGATCCCAGTTAGCCCAGAAAATCCTCAGTTCCAGCTCGCCCATGAGGTATCTGCCCAAATTCCTATCAAAGTGGAGCGCTCTGCTCGACTTCTTCAGCGAAAGAGAAGCAACAATAACGGCAGATCAGTATGGAGCTTCTCTATGTGAAGAGCTCTTGAAGATCGCACAGTCCTTCAAGTCGACGGGCGACATTACAGAGGCATGCGCACACTTGGGGAAACGCATTGCGCTGGCTCGTCGTCTTCAGCGCCACACAAGTCAAGAAGAACCAGCATCTGATGCTGCTGCTGTCTTTGAGAAAGCCAAGAAAGCGCTCTTTGAGTGCATCAAGCTCCAGGAATCGCTTGCAAACTGCCAGCGTCTACTGCTGCGACGCAAGACGCCGCCGCAGGTGCTGGCGTATTTGGTGCGCGAAATGGAATTATTGAGCTCCCAGGTGCCATTCTCACTCGAGATTTTGCGGATCAAGACGGATTTGCTATGGAAAACGCGTCAGTACGCTACGATTGTGAACTGCCTGTCGGCGCCGTCGTCGCTCACGGAAATGGACGCGCACCTCACTTTCACGTACGCGCGTGGGCTGGAAAGCCTGGGGCTGGATCAGCAGTCGCTCAACATTGTTGCCAAGTGGGAAGACAACAAGGACTCCTCCGCACCAGCGCAGCATCTTCCAGCTAGTCCAGAGGACACTGTTGTTGCTGCGCTCCATTCCCATAAACAGCGACTTGAGTTGCTTCTCGAGTGCAAATCCAAGGCTGAACAGCTGCAGCGTGACGAGAAGCACCACGAAGCCGCGCGTTGCTACTCGGAGTGCGTGGACTTGTTGGGAAACGACTGCAACAACAGCTTTAAAGCGTCTTTGCTGTTCAACCGCGCAAACATGACGCTGTTGATAATAACCTCAGCAACAAAACCAGCACAAGAAGCGGCCGGCCTTCTCTCATCAGCGATCAGCGACCTGACGCTCAGCGTCAAGCTGAATCCGTCCAACCAGCTGGCGAAGCTGCGCTTGGACACCGCGCTGTTGCAGCTAGAGACCGAGAAACCCAAGATCAAGTAAGTGACGATTTCCATGTCAACTGCATTCTCTTCAATCAGTCTGAATCGATTAATGGTTGTCTGTTGTCATGGAATCACCATGTTGCTATGCCTTTCCTCTATTGTGCGTTCTTCCCGTCTTCATCAACGCTCTCTACTTGACCACTAGGAGCAGCAACAGGTTGCCCAGAAGCAGGTTGCTGCTGGGGCTTGAGCGCGTTGATGTACTGCTGGTTGGCGTCGTTGCCCTCGCACAGGTTGCGCAGCGCCACGAGCGACCATTCTCGCACGAGCGGGTTCGCGTCGTCAATGTTACAGTGATTGAGGAAGAGCTCCAAGTGGCCGCGCTCGCGCACCATGTCCTGGTGCTCGCTGTGGCGGAAGCTCAGGTTCCCGACTGCGCGAATGATCCCCGACCGGTATCCAAAGGGTTCGGCATCGCTCTCTGAGGAAGACAAACCACCATCATTCGTGGGGGCATTGGTCACCTGAGCACCGCCTTTCATACCGAGACGCCGCAGTTGCCACACGCGCTGCAGCTCTTCTAGCAGCGACACCAGCAGCAGCTGCGCCTGCTCCGTGTGGATCAAGGACGCGAACTGCGTCACTTCGCCGATCGAGTCGAGCAGCAGCAGCTTGGCCTCTTTCTCCAGCTCGATCCACATGAGTTTGCGCACTTCTTCGGCTTCTTCGGGGCGGTCTTCGTCGTCCACTGTGATCACGTACACCCACGTGTTCTTGAGGAACTCGAATAACTCCAGCGACGCCACAGCACCATTGTGTACTGCTGCTAGTGCTTGTTGCTCACATGCAAATTGTTCAAGGCGGTCGCTTGGCTTCTGACGACCGGACTCAAAGTGCGACGTCACCCACAGCGTCATCATACGCAAAAGGATCAGCTGCTCGGGTGTGACCCGCGACCAGAGTTTGCTCAGCATGTGCGCGCCGACAGCGTTGTAGAGGTCTTTTGTGTAGCCGGCTTCAAAGAGCACTCGGAAGAGCAGGCAGATCCACTCGAACGCAGGATCCTGGTCGTCGTGGCTGGTCGGCAGTGGTAGAATAGCTGGTGTAGAGGATCCTGATGCTGGCTTGACGAGACAGCGCTGGAGCACTGTGATCACCAGGTTTCGAGCACAGACCTGAGCATTATGGCACATAGTAAGTTTGTTTAGTTCTGATACAGTGAGGACAGATCACAAAGTTGAAACAGTGTTCGTATATACCAGATCCATTCGGCGCTGTGTGACTTCCTCCAACGTGCTTGCTTGCTGCGAGTTGACGCAGTTCAGGATCAGCGCCACCGCGAACGCGACGATCTTGCGATGCTCCTGGCACTCCACCAGCACTTTCTACAGTTCCAATACAAGCCCAAACCAAGGTCAGCACGACATTCACACGTCAAACCTACAACTGCTCCAGCGCAACGAGTTCTACACCCAGAGACAGAAACACACACATACCTGGAAATGGTCTGGGAAGAACTTCTCCCACACAATCGCTTGGTTCTGCGCGTTTCCAGTCACACAGTTGACGAGGAATTGGAGCGCGACTTGCGACAGGAGCACGATCGAGCTGTTAACGGTTTTCAGCATAAGCAGCAAAACGACAGAGTTAGTTAGCAGTTGGGAACGATTATGAAGCCCACAAATTGAAGACATCACGTACGCTTTCACAGCATCCTCTTCGACATCCACCCATTCGCAGCAGCCGATCACAACAGCATGCGCCTATGATAACACCAATAGACAACAATTAAAAGTCTTAATTTGCAAGCCCAACAGCAACACGAGTGTACGAGATAGTAGGACGCACTTGCTGGATCACTCTTGTGGCTCTGCAAGCCGCCTGGTTCGCCTTGCACGCCGCGCACGCATTGCGCAGCAGTCGAAACGCAGACGTCGCGATGTCGACGTGCTTGGCAACCTCCGCGGCGTCTCGCACTTCCACGCTCGTCGGCGTGAACTCCCCGGTATCCAGTCCGTTCTGCGCTTGCGCTCGGCTCACTCGGATCGTGTACCCGAGTCCATCGTCATCGTCATTATCACCATCACCAGTGGCACCGCCGCCATTGCTGCTGTTAATAGTGGACCCACTCTCTTGGCCGTCATTGCTGCCGTTGCTGGCGACGACGATGTGCTGCTTCAGCGCCGTGAGCGCGTCGTCGAGTGCGCTTTCCACGCGCTGCCACACGTCCGCCGAGTCTGCGAGCGATTGTCTGCAATACATTACCACGAGATAGAGTGAGACATACAGAGATCGCTATGAACTATCATTTGCCATAGAGCGCAGTCGCGTACCGGAACGCATCGCTGCGGCACTGCGCCGCGAGCGCTTCGAAGTCGTTCATTCCAATTGCTGTTTGTCTTGGTGTGATTTGGAGCTCTTTCACCAGTTATTGAGGGGCTACTATTAGAGTTATTGGCAGTGATTGCGCTGGAGAGCAGAAGACCGCTTTAATACAGAAAACCCGAGCCAACAGGCCCGCGTGTACACGAACGAATCGACGCTGCGTTATCATCTCACACGTGCGGAATTGAATCATCAACCAGCCAGGATTGCAACCCAACAGGCACTATTTAACAAAATCGAGCCTTTATTTTTACAGGAGCATACAAATTTTCAGGTAATGTGACTGAGCAACAACGCACCCGAGGTGGGTTGTAGTTTGGTCAGCTGTATTTTCTTATATGACTGCACTGAACGAACGAATTTTACTATGGTCCGCTCGGGTTGTTCACCGCGACAAAAAGAATGAATGCCAAATGGATACAAATGTGATGAGTTTTGTATCGGAGCGCGTGACCAACTGCCGTTCATTCGTTTTGTCACTTCAGGTACCTACTCTTTCTGATGTGGCAAAAAGAATGAACGAGTGGACGGGGGTACACTCTTGCGATTTGTAAGCGGGACCAAATTAAGCCGTTTATTCTTTTTGTCGCGATGACAACAGTAAACCTCTCTTAAGCTTTGTATTGTGAGCACATTCTCCAGAGCACCTCACCTAATGAAACCGAGTGTAAGTGCTCCCTCGAGAACGCATAGTCTCTTTGAATTGTTGAACGTTGAGAGCGATCCCGCTCTTCTGGCCAACCAGATCGAGCGTTTTGTTCTCTGTCGGTACCGATTTACCCAAACAACCGGGGTACGAAGAAATGTGTGGCCCAACAGTTTTTACAAATCATGGTTTCTAAATAATAATCCACAAACCATGGTTCGCCAATCCATCGATCACCAGTTTGAATCTGTGTGGGTGAGTGAGAGATGCACAATCGCCTTGAACCTGCTTGTTTATTTATGTGTGCAGCCCTTGAACTCTTGAACTCTTGAACTCCAGTTACTTACAAACTGCGAGTGCTTTCACCCAAGTGAAAAAGCGATCGATGTCGACAGAACGGAACCGTCACACGTACCCCCTAAGGTACGTGTGCCAATGGGAAGTGATCGGACGAACATGCCAGAGCAATCCACTCTCTGTCTCGACAGAGAGTACTGTACGTATGCTGGCATGCTCGTCCGATCACAATGACAAATTGCTCCAGCTGAAATGGCCGCAATGTGGACCAGCAATTTCTGGTGAAATTGCATCCACACTTAGGTACCTCATTTGACACTATTTGTGAAGTTTTACCTTCTTCAAGATAAATACTTACCCTCGCCGCGAAACAGAGTTGCACCAGGGAAACGGGTACATCGATGCATACGCAATGTGATTGGCTGGCGAAACGTCGTTTCGTCAACCCTTTTGTACCCTACCCGCACGATCATTTTTGCTCGATTTTCAAACAGCGTGCGTGCGGTGTCTTGTCCAGCATACAATTTCCAAGTGTGCCGCCGCCGACCCTTTTGAGTGTTGAGATCCAGTCGGGTCGAGGGGGTTGGACAGCCGCATACAAACACCCATACAAAACCGCACTCCGCCTGCTTTTTCAACCCCAGAGTGAGTGAGTGAGTGAGTGAGTGAGTGGTCCGTGAGAAACTGGACGGAAAGAAGAACAAAGAAAAGCAGACGTGAAAGCGCAGACGTCGCCCCTCCCTCGCCGTTGCCTCCCGCCAGCCGCCTCTCTCTTGGGTTTTGTATGCTGGCCACGACGCCTCCAGATTGCGGGCGAAAAGCGTCATCTCGCCTCGTTGCCGCCCCCCTCGGCCACTGACTTGGAATTTGTATGCTGGCGGCCACGACGACGCTGTTCTCGCACATTCTTTGGAGAGAGCGAGAGCGAGTGTGGCGAGTGGCCCGCACTTGGCTTTTCCATTTTCATTTCCAGTTTCGCGTCCAAGCCCTCAGAAGAGCCCAAGACACAGCCAAGACCAGCAAGCCAAACTAACAAGACAAGATGGCCCGTACCAAGCAGACCGCGCGCAAGTCCACCGGCGGCAAGGCGCCCCGCAAGCAGCTCGCGACCA
>JAADVK010000189.1:0-39229 GCA_023334975.1 Globisporangium sylvaticum
CTGCTTTCTCAGTTTGTCAGTCTCTTCATCTGTCGCTGAGTCGTTCAGGATCGGTGAGTGCGCGTACCAGAGCGAGATCTCGTCAAAGTTCCAGACGTCGCTGAGCGAGCGCTTGTGGTCCCAGCTCAGGAACTCGCGGATGCTAGTCGCAATGCGCTCCTGCTCCCGCTTGATCACAGCGTCAGGAACAGTTGGTAAAACGCGCCTGAACGAAGGGAGTGGTGATGGGATAACACGTCTAGACTCCTGCGGGGGAGTTGCAGCACGTCTGGGTACCTGGGACGAAGAAGAAAGTCGTCTTGACACCTGTGGGGATGGCGTGGCTGCTGTTGACGGTATCACCCCTGCTGCCGATGCTGCTGCAGCCGTGTCTAAGGAGTGATCATTATCAACTGGCGACGGCTTTGCGCGCGTCGGCGATCGAGCTGGAGATGGGGCTGCAATCAGAGCGTGCGCAAGCAGCGCACTGCTTCGTGACGGCGACTCGGAGACGATGGATCGTCGACCCTTGCCCAACTTGATGCCGTGTCTGACCTGGAACGAGCGCAGCCAGCCGTTCGAGAGCTCCAGACGCTGTTCCGCGGGAATCTGCATGTGGTCGTACACTTTCGCAGCCGTCTGCTTGATCAGATCGCCCGTGAGATGCGTGACGTCATCACCGTCAATACGCTCAAGCCACTCCTTGAGGACGTTCTCAAAGTCCGGGTTGCGCACCGAGTTCAAGCGCACGACGTCTGCGCGGCCGGTGTCGACCAGCTCGCGGATCTTCGCTTCGCCCGCGACCCAGCGGCTCACAGTACTCTGGCTCAGCTTCTCGTATCCAGGGAGCACCTTGAAGTGCGACGACGTCGCTAGCTGGTTCTTGCCGTTCGCGTAGTACCATTCGATCACAGCGAGCTTCTCGCGCGCGCTCAGTTGTGAGCGCTTGACGAACGCGCCTGCCGAGGTGGTGGTAGTGGTGGCAGCAGCAGCGGTGGGCGGAAGAGACGCAAAGGGGAACGCATTTGACAGCGCCGACACAGCAGCGGTGAGTGCGGCGTCGTCTCCAGCACCACTACCGACACTCAGTCCGCTACCAGCGTACGCTGCGCTATCGTCGCAGTCGTCGCTGAGCTGCTTGCGCTTCCTGCCTCGTGGCGGCATTCTGGTCTCTCGTTCCTCGTTCTTCTGCTGTTCCTTTCCCGCTTTTGATTTTGAAAAACTGACCGCAATGGTTTTCATGCGAGGCGTTTTTTCTCACGAAAACTAATACCTTGATAAAATATCTGACCTCTATTTTTTTATGAAGAGCTGTTTTAGTGTTAGTGAAAGTGTCAACGAATCCTCTTTTATGTACCGCGGAGCATACTTTCATCAAGTGAGCACCGTACATAAAAGAGGATTCGTTGACAAATTTACCTAACGCTAAAACAGCTCTTCATAAGAAAATAGAGGTCATTAAGTATTGGTTTGCAGACGGTATCGTATTTGGCGACAACAAACCGCCGTGCGCACTGGAAAAATCGGCTCTTTTTTGTGCCACTCCACAAAATGGTTGCGAATGTTGGAATGAGGAGGACACGACGCATCTGCAGGTGGTGCTGCTAGCACCATCGCGTTATACATGGGAATGTACGCCTGCTGATGCATTTCTTGTTGCTACTGTGTGTGTATGTGTTGCGCACAGCTCGGTGGTACAACTGGCGCGGGATCACTCGCAGACATGCTGCAGAACGAGCGGCTACAGCGGTAACTGCTGGTGACAAGGAGCGAGTTACTGGAGAGTGTGACTGAAGGATACACTTATGTAAACGTGTAGCCATCAAAAGGGATCAAAGCGCTCTGGAGTCAATTGATGAGCGCGATTCTACGCATTGGCTTGTTTCACAAGTAACTGCAACGCATTTCACGAGAATTTCGCACTCCGATCCTAAGACGACGTACTGAGGGAACCCAACGCCGCAGCAAGAACCGTAGCCAACGCCACCATAGCCATAGTCGTTGCTATAGTAGCCGTAGTCATTGTTGCCGTAGTAGCCCTGATCATAGCCACCGTAACCCTCGCCGTAATAGTCGTTGCCGTAGCTGTCGTAGATACCACCGTAACCATAGTTGCCGTAGTTGTCGAACTTCTTGCCATAGCTGCCGTAGTCATCGTAGCCGTAGACGTTCTTCTTGCCCTTCTTGCCATAGCCGTTGTCGTAGCCATAGTCGTCATAGTCGTTCTTCTTTTTGTTCATTTTCTTCTTGTTCTTCTTGTCGTAGCCATCATAGTCGGCCGAGTCGTAGTCGTAGCCTTCTTGCTTCTTGGCTCCACCCCCGCCACTCAGAACAGAGCTCACGCTGCTCTCAGCGCCACCAAGGGACGATGACAGCAAGGCGCTGGGGCTGCTTTCAGTGGAGCTGACGACGCTGGCTTCAGCCTTGTCGCTTGAGGTAGTGGTGGAAGCATCTTGAGCGGCAGCTCCACCAAACAGCATGGCAGCAAAGACCGAAGCGGCGATTGCGAGACACAATGGCTCTTCATACTAGAGATGAGCCTGGAAACTTGAGGACTTGAGGATTTTCTGGCGCTAAAGCAGAATGGGCTCAATGTTCACTCGACACGGCAGAGCGCAGGAACACATAAGATCTTTCGCGCTATAAAGCTAAGCTCTCTTTCTTAATGCAACCAGACCCCATTTGCTCAGAACAATAGAGAGAGAGTGAAGTTGCTTGATTGGTTGCGAATGCTCCTGTGACGATGTGGCAACGTAGTCGACGGGGTCTCACAAACTAACTATGAGAGAACCGCGACAAGATGCCATCTCCATTTGAGCTCCACACACTCGAACCCCTGAGTCAACCAATGCTCATGAGACTACAGAACACAAGCCAAAACGATTCTCTTTTTTTGCGCCAGGTGTCCCACATTTTGCGCTGGGAAGTAAGTACGAAATCCTACCTGATGCATATTGTCACCAGCATCCAGCGTCAATCGTGTTCCATCTCCATGTGACCGGCATACCACTACAATGTACATCACCATCCTATTCTCTCTTTCTCTGCCCAAACTATTCTATCAAGCATGCACGTACGCATCACTTACCAACCACAAAACGCGAGCTATCTGCTTGTGTGCGAGCCAGCGGTAACATCCTGACCGCACCACGGGCTTCAATAGCTCAGCTCTTTGCCTTCACGTGAACTCGTTCCTTCTCGCACTTGGCCGCGAGCGCGACTGGGGCTGCCTCTGGGATCTTGGCCCAGACCGCGAAGCTGTGCATGATGATCGACGCCGCGACCGTCACGTTCAGGCTCGCGGTGCCGCCGCCGTACTGCGGGATGATCACAAAGTCGTCGCAAATCGCCACTTGGGACGCATTCATGCCGCTTCCCTAGTTACAATACAATACATACAAACACCAAGGATCAGAGGCCACCACCACACAGCAACACCACCAATGATGACGTCCCAAATATCGCACCTCATTGCCCATGATGAACGCCGTGTCGCCCTGGAAGGGCTCGTCCAGGATGCTCTTGGCGCTCTCCATGATCTCGACGCCGACGATGCGGATGTTGTGCGCGACGCAGTGCGCGCGGCACTCGGCGAGCGACTGCATGCGCGTCACGGGGCACTGGAGGCTGCGCAGGAAGAGCTCGTGGTCGCTCAGCTCAAACTTCTTCTGGCCCACGACGAAGACCTCGCTCACGCTGAACGACGACGCGCTCACGAGCATGTTCTTGATATTCTTGATCTTCTGCACGTTGTTCACGATCAGGAACTGGCGCGACGCATGAGGAGCAGCAGTCGAAGCAGCGAGTGAAGGTGTCGCCATTATTGCTGCTGCTGCTGCTGCTGGTGTAATGAGCTGCTTGATTGATGGGACGCAATGGTTTGACTTGGGTTGGCGTATTTACTTAATAGATGTGAGTTTCATACCATTTTGATGCGTTTTGGAAGGGGTTCGCTTATTATAGAAACTCCGACCAAACAGCTGTTCATTGGAATCAGAAGAGCGAATTTGACCCACACTTGCTATTTGAAAGCGCATGTTGTCCTCAGAAGGAATAACAATTGCCAGAAGCATCACTTAGACTCAGAATTTCTATGTGAAAGCTCAGTGTGAAAGCTCTGGCCCTCACAGAAGATTTGTGTCCCTTTGTGATGAGAACACCCACACAAATATCAGAGAGAAAAAGAGAGCTCCACGATGGATCTGAATGCGGTCATGAACGCGGCCGCCTCTGTCAGCGGCGACGACGACGACGCGGACGCGGACATGGCGCAGCAGCAGCAGCAGCAGGACCAGGAGACCGCCGAGGCGCTGCGCAGCATCCGCCAGAGCGGCTCTTTGCGCTCGGACATCGCGCACCAGAGCGACGAAGACGTAGCGACAGAGAGCGATGAGGATAAAAAGCGACACCATGGCGGAGCTACGACTGCTACTGCCAGCGACAGAAGCAAACAGAGCGCTGCACTGAAGAGCAGCAGTGGTGGTGCTTATCAAGGTGACGGAGTGTCTGCAGGTGGCGATGTCGTGAGCGCGAATGCGGAGGTGTCGTCCAAGAGCAATAAGCGGAAGCGGAGCGACAACGCTAACGACAAACGGAGCAGCACGAGGAGCAGCAGTACCAACGGCGGTGGCGCACAGCGAAAAGCATCAGAGACGTCGCAAAGTCCCACCGCTGTTGCTGTGTCAACCGAGCCGAAGAAGCGCAGCGAGCGCGAGAGCTCGTCGTCATCGTTGTCGAACCAGAACTCGCCGTCTTCCAAGCCAGCGAGGACGCTCCGCAAGCTGCCTGGCAGTAGTAGTACTACTACTGCTATTGCTATTGCTGCTAGTACATTAAGCGGCCAATCCCCGAAAGCCGTGGACGCCAAGATCAAAGACGAAGCCGTGTTCGCTATCGGCGCGGGGGCGTCGACCGCCAACATCCCGGCGGCGTTTCACGCGACGCAGGCGTTTGCCTCGCCTCGGGATTTCTTTGTGAACCCCACTGGGTATGGTGCCGCCGACACGGGTGATGGGGGCCACGTGGTGTGCACTTTGTGCCAAATGACGATCGGAAGCCGCATCTACAGTCTCAAGCGCCACTTGTACCGCCACCACCCGCAGGTCTTCCGCATCACGACCGAGACTGAGAATGCTGAGACAGAAAGCAAGCTGTTCATCAGGTTGGATACCCTGGATGTTGATGACCACGAGTCGGGTATCAAGCTCAAGCAGGAGTCCACAGGAGCTTCGCTGGTCACTTCGAAGCGCAAGAGCGCACGTTCTACCGGTGGCAGCAGCAGTGACTCGTCATCATCACTGGCGTTTGAGAAGATGAACGACGCGTTCGTGGCGTGGCTGCGCTCGGATATCATCCCGATGAAGGCGATCGAGAGCGAGCTCTTCCACCGGTTTCTGTCGGAGATCAACCCGTTGTTCAAGATCCCGCAGGTGGTCGTCCAGCCGCGTCACCACCAACAGAAATCGGAGGCCAGTAGTGACTTAGTCTCAGCAGCCCCAGCAGTGAACAACAACGGCAACAAGCGCTTCATGAGAGGACTGTGTCTGCAGGGCAACGGCATGGCGCCACTACTGCGCACGGACCTGGAGATCCCAACGCCCAAGGCGAACGAAGCGCTCATCAAGATCGTGCGCGCGGGCATCTGCGGCACGGACCTGATGATGATCGACAACTACAAACCGGGCTTCAAGGGTGTGATTGGCCACGAGTTCGTCGGCATCGTGCAGCAAGTTGGCTCCGATGGCAACACGGATGATGACGCCCATGATGAATCTGTTGAAGCACGTAAGCGTGAGCAAGCATGGTGGATTGGCAAGCGCGTCGTCGGCGAAATCAACGTCCCCTGCGACGCAGATGAGTGCAACACGTGCAGCCGCGCGCATCATCAGCAGCAACAAGAGCGTCAGCGTCACCATCCAGCACAGCCACAACTCAGCAAGTCACCCTCCAAAGGGAACGGTAACACCGAGAGGGGTGATGACGACGACGGCGCTCACGAAATCAGTAGCATCGCCAATCCGATCGTGGTCAAGCGGCGAAACCACTGCCCGAACCGCGCGGCGATCGGCATCGTGGGGAAAGACGGCGTCTTCGCGGAATTCGTCACGCTGCCGCTCGCAAACTTGCACGTCGTGCCGGAAAGTGTCGTGGACGCGCACGCCGTGTTCGCGGAACCGCTCGCAGCTGCGTGTCGGATCCTCGAGCAGCAGACGATCCAGCCAGGGGACCGCGTCGCGATCCTGGGCGACGGCAAGCTCGGCCTGCTGGTCGCAGAAGTGCTGCACGCTCGCGGCGTCAACAGTGGAGGTGGTGGCGGCGCGAGTGAGACCACGCTGATCGGCAAGCACCCTGAAAAATTGGCGCTCATGAAGCACGTCGTCACGCACACGCTGACGCTGGACGACGTCACTTCTTCCGACAGTGGCCATCACGAGCGCTTCGACGTGTGCGTCGAGTGCACGGGCACGCCGACGGGCATGTCTTTGGCGCTGCAGCTACTGAAACGCGGCGGCGTGCTGGTGATGAAGTCGACGTGTTCGGTCAAGAAATCGCCGGTGGACCTGCAGCTCGTGCACGCGAAGCAAGCGCGGGTCGTGGGCTCGCGCTGCGGCCCATTTGACATGGCGATGGAGCTGCTGAAGCGCAAGCGAGTGGACGTGCAGAAGTTCATCCACGGCGTGTACCCGCTCGCCCGCGCCAAGGCCGCGCTCGCGCATGCTGCCACGCGCGGCGCATTGAAAATCCAATTGGTCATTGTGTGACAACGCCAAATCAAAGTGAGAACATCAAGAAATACTATCAAAGCCATTGCGTTGACACGAATGGCTGATGTTGCCAGAAACACGCACGAACGTGCGTGTTTGTGTGCGTTCAATGCGCAGATCTTTGCAGTACACGAGTATCTTTGGCTCGTTTGGACGGAAAGTCGCGCGTGGCTATTGGCTGGCAATGGCAAATGGTTGGTGGAGAAGCAGCAAGCGCGCTCGCATTTACCTGGCGTCTGCGCAGAATGGAACGAGCTAGCCTGTGGAGCAGAGGAGACACACGCCACCACCACGCACACGAGATCAGAGTTCCCGAAATGCTTATTGGAAGTGGAGTGTGGATACATACGTAACTGTCGAACCTTCTGGACGCAAGTCTCGCTATGCCCGTCAGAACAGAGTGTGTGGATTGGATTGCCCGAGGTCAGACAAGAAAGAGGGCATCGTACGCGCTCTGGGCGTGAAACGATTGTGGCAATCAATTGCGGATGAAATTGAACGGACGGAATTGGAAGCAGGTCGCGGAGCAGCAGTTGCACCTTGTACTGTACCAGGTGCCCTTTCTATCGGAAAGATACTTTTTCAGTTTGAGCTGCGAAACCAGCCAATCAGAAGCGAGCGGACAAACGAACGTTCGCGGAAGCGTGCTCACGTCGAGCGGCTCGTCTGACGTGCGATCTGTGCCAACTGCGAAAATGCGGCCTCAAAAATTTTCACGGTGCCACTCTACTAAATGACCGACCAAAGCGACCGACCGCTCGTTGTTGAAATGGCTTGGCCATTTTGGCGTTGGACGAAATCGAATGAATCCGTGGCCCAAAAGGAGAGTGAGTGAGGGAGGGAGGGAGGGGCATTGGATTGGATTGGATGGGAGGGAGGGATTCACAAATTGTAACGCTCGAACGTGTTGGAGTTTGTATGTGGGGTCGTCGCGGTAGAGAAAGTGGGGAGGCTTGTCCGTTGGCTGTTTGTGTAGAGGAGCTCCAAAACAGAGAGAAGGGAGCATAGCGTGTCCTCTCATGATGTGGTCTCTGGCATAGAGAGGCCAACGGCCATGTGGCCGGCCACGCAGCAATGGACATTTTGACATTGATTGACTGGCTGTGGTTGCAAGAAACGTGCGCTTGAGATTGATTGGGAGTGCTCCGAGCCAGTCCAAAACGTTCGGCTCAGAAACAAGCAATGCGAGGGAGGGCTCAAGTGGTAAATCGAGTACAGCCATTTGAGCCCTCGCATAGTACTCAGCACGCCCGACGCGACAACAAGCGCGCAAAACCGTCCAAAAACGCTTGATTTCCTCTGGTTCTCCTCATGTTTTGTGGCGATATTTATTATGACAGCATAGCATTTTGGTGCTCGGCGTTCTAATTTTAGCATTTGGACGCCTGAGACCAGCAAGGAGCAAAGAACGAGTGCAGAATTAGCGTTTTTAGTTTTCGGTCCAGAACGTTCCGCGCACACGCGCTGCTCTGTTTCTGAAAAGAGGAGTCTTCAAACACAGAAATGGTTGCTGAGCATGACAATGACAAAAACTGAACTGCCAACAACAACAACAACAACAACCAGAGAGAGATGGCAATGAGGTGTTCGCGTTTGGCAAGCGGTGCGTCCATTTATTCGCTCTCTGGCTTATTCGCAGACGCCCTTCGTCACCACTCACTCTCTAAACTAAACACTCGTCGAGCTTAAAATTCGATGAGCCTGTTCTGTAGAGAACGTTCCGTCATCGAGTCGCAATTTCTTTCGCTCTTCCATGTGTACTGTACACTGAACAAACAAACCCACAGATTATTGTTAATGTTGCTTACAATTGAGGCAACCGTTTGCGTTTGTGCTTGGCGACCAACCAACCATCCGACAAAATCCACGCCCGCAAATCCGCATTTTGTCCGTTGAGAAATGTGGCTTTCGGCCCTGCATTGTCAAATGGAAATTGGTTGAAGCGCCAGGATCTTTTTTGATTCGCATCGCATGCGTCGTGTACAAAAACTTTGAAGGTACGTACCTATCCACAAAAGTGTTTCCTCGCCCGTCCCCCTTTAAGATCCGCGCGCTGCGGTTGGCTGGAATTTTCCTCGCCTCGATTCTGATTGGATGACGACGTGGGAGTGGGAATGAAAAGTATCCCAGCACTAGCATACAAAGACCAAGTACAAGAACAGTGTTACAAGCAGTGGTACTTTTACTTGGTCTTTGTAGGGGCTTGCTCTATGGAGTAAGTGGGAGGGCAAAAAGTATCCCAGCACCTCAAAAGGAACCCACCGATCCTGTGATTCTCGTCCGTCCTTCGCCTCCGTCCATCCGCAGTCCATCCAACGCTCATTTTCAGATGGCTTTGCTTTTGTGGATTTTCGAACCATCTGGAGTGTGTGCAATGCATTGGCAATGCGGACGGACGCGCTCGACACAACTCGCAGTGCCCCAAGCTTTCTACCATGAATGATACACGCAGCAGCCAAACTCATAAATCTACAATACGATAGTGCACTGCAGCTAGCGCTGTACTGATGCGCGAATCACTCGCGCAGCAGCATTTGCTGGGCTGCAATTGAGCTGTTGCGCCTCCCATGATCGAGTTTGACCCGCCCCGTTTGGCTCACTTTCGGCGATTCCGATTGGTTCGCAGATCCTTGGATTTGGGTTTTTGTGTGTCGTGGACAGGGCGGCAGCCTCGAAAAAAAGGAAGAAGAGTGAGGAGCATAAACCAGCAGCCTCGCACCACACTTGAACCAGGTCCGGAGCGCACCTGCGCGCGGGTTCACCCACACGCCGCTGCCCCGTCCGTCCCACACCCGGCGTGCGTTTCCTTCCTGTCTATTGTTTTCGGCTCGGGCCGTCCGTCCGGCCACAAAGCCTGGAGCGCAATCCGCACGCGTCCGGAGCTGCAGTCTCAACAGCTCCAGTCGTCCGTCCGTCTGGCCGGCCAGCCAAAAGTAAAAGCCACCCTCCCATTATCCAATTTGCCCGGAGCTCCTCAGATCCCAATTCCGCAATTGACACAATCGAATCGACACCATGGTCGCCACCTCCACATCCGCATCCCACTACACCACGAGCGGCGCGGCGCTGCTCTCGGCCGCCAGCGCGGTCTGCGGCGCCAAGCGGTCGTTCGCCGCCATGCAGCAGGCGCCGCTGCCGGAGCCGCACATGACGATGACCGCGGACCCGACGCAGAAGCGCTCGCCGCTGCTCTGCGGCTACCCGAGCAAGAAGTGCTGGGCCTGGCGCGTGGAGAAGCGCAACGGCGAGCTGCACAAGTTCTGCGAGTACCACCGCCAGAAGGCCAACACGAACCAGCGCCGCATGGAGCAGCGCCGCAAGACCGGCCGCTCGGCGCAGAAGGGCGAGGGCGAGGACGCCGCCGCCGCGTCCTCGTCCGTCAAGGACGAGGCTTCCCCACAGCAAGACGCGACCACCGAGACCACTGCCACTGCCACTGCTACGAAGGCTGAGCCATTGGCTCCGTCGACGCCTGCCAAGACTCAGACCAAGACTGCGCCGCCGATGATCAACACTGCGATGGCGAACGCGGAGAAAGCGGCGTCGATGATGAAGAACGCGGTGCTCGTCGGCGCCAACAACTACGAGTACCTCGCGGGCTCGCCGCGCGGCATCGACCACTTTGAAGGCTCCCCACGCGGCGTGGACCACTTTGACGGCATGAGCCCGCCGCTGTTCAGCTGGGCGGAAGTGGACCTCGACATCGGCATGGACGCCGCGGTCGAGTACATGATGATCGACCACGCGATCGACGCCGAGCCGTCGGACAAGCCCGTGGATCTATACGAAGAGGACCTGTACTTTCTCGAGCACTTCATCGCGGAGATCGCCGCCAGCGTCATGTAAAGAAAGCGCGAAGTCTCCACGTCTCCTCGTCGCCCACTGGCTTCCTATCAAGAGGCTCTTCATCACAAGCGGGCGTGGGAAGCAGTGGGGCAATGCTCGAGCCGCCTACTCTGCTGCGACGCCCCAGCTTGGAGCTGCTCAAGCAGCAGCTCCCTCCCACCACCAATCATCATCGTCAAAGCTCCATTCGGACTTTGTTTTGTTCGTCGACCCCCTCTCCCAACAAGTGAAAGTGATATGATTCCCCACATCTCAAGACGCACAAGCAACAAACTGTCGAAGCCCACCAACCTACATCGACGCGCGCGCGCACACCACTCAAGATAACTTAAAAGAAGCTTCTGAGAGCTCACCCGACACATTTCTAGTATTGTCACCCCTTTTTAACAACGTATTTAACAACATTCACACACCCAAACACATCGTAGTACGAGGTCTTGCCTTGCTTTGCATTTGCCAGTCATGCACACGGAGCAAAGTATCCAACCTGACTCAACAACTCACAATGATCACCCCAGTGGAGTGTTCAATGCCACACTCATCACGCCACCGAATCTGGATCCAAGTGGAGATTCCAAATGACGCAAATTATCCCCATTTCCAACGAGAGAGTTCAGTGGCAAGACCTAGAGAGTGGCGGTTTGAACTAAAGAGAGACATGCTGCTGGTACTGCTGTTATTGTTGATGAGCACGAGTTGTGCTGTGGAGTCACGCTGATGCACTGAGAGCTTTCTTGCCTCATGCTTGCCATCCGCCGTCGTTGGAATAAAGGCTTTGTCTCACACAGGGCGGTCTGCGTGCTATAACTTTTCAATTGTTTTGCAGCAATGCGTGGAGGGCGACTGGTATGTTGATTGGCTGTGTTTCTTCCTGAGTTCAGAGCTCCTGACGTGTGTTACGATTGATTCACAAGTCCATCATCAATATCATCAGCTGAAGCAGACAGAGCACGTCGAAATGGCCAGAACGCCACTTGCCACTTATCTCCGAGAGTAATGCAAGAATGGAGCAGCTATTTCGCCACGCGTTAGATAGATCGAGAGCGATGGAGTGGAGCTCATTTTGCCAGTTGACGCGTGAGTTTGGTATCCATTATTCATTAGACACGCATGCAGCCATGTTGACAGCAAATGGCTAGTGTACTGTGCGCTGAACTGTCAGAATGAGAACTGAACGGAAGCAGTGAGCTCACATTGCATTTGCAATTGAGCTCCTGATGAAATGAACGTGAACTGCGCGTGGCTCGCTCCACTCTCTTGCCTCCTCCATTTTATTGCTGACCAGATTTAATTGAGGAGTGTAGCCACTTGAGTAAAGATCACCTTCGAAACACGCTACACCCAGTATCTATTTTGACAGGATTGGCGGAGCACGCATGCTTCCAGGAATGTTCTTGCGAGGTCTGTCTCATATCTGAGAAGCGAGATGGGATTGGCGGAAAACAGATTTTATTGGCCAATCAGCTGATGGTGACAGACTGAGAATCAACACTTCACACAACAGTTCGGCAGCTGCCTGTTGTTGGACCGGAAACCAGAAAACTGACAAGATCCCTCTCAAAATGCCCGCCGCCGTTGGGCATCCTGGAACAGAGCGAGTGAGTGAGTGACCTGCGTGCACGAAGAAGGAAAGGTTGCTTGTCATTGCGGACTCATGTTCACGCCCATGATGCAGTTTCCTTCTCTCGCCTTGCGCGTTCATGCCATGACGCTTGGTGTGACTAAAAGAATCGCCATTTTGCCAGTCCAAGGAGAGCGGGTGAACACCTACGATTGACTCGAGACATTGGCATGACTTCCCAAGTCAATCAACGCAACAAGGTCGACCTTTCAGCGCGCCATAGGGGGCACTGAAAGGCTGGCGCACCGCATCACACCCGATCCTTGTTGTTGCGCACGAATAACAATACGACCGACAGTTGCTGTTGGCACTCTCTCTATTTGAAGCTCGATACTGTATCGCAAAAGGGAAATAAATGGCTGGGGAGGGAAACCAGAGAAAAAGAACACTGGGGTCGCCCATTCAAACAGAGAATGAATGGCGCAATCCATCCACCACACGACCCACAACAACCCCACGTCATTCATCCAAGCGGCAAAAGAAAGAAAACAACTGGCACTTGCGGATTTGCGCAAGAGGACAAGACAAGCAAACAAAGCAAAGCAAAGCAAACAAGTGGAGCATGACGATCAACAGGTTGAGCAAGTTGCGCAGCATGCGGATGGAGCATCAGCGAGGAGAACAAGAGCAGACCGCGCCACCGCCAGCGACATATAACTCCAAGTGGACGACGTGCGGCCGCAAGCTGCTGCGCGACAACAAGGCGTTCTTCGTGCGCGGCGTCAACTACGCGCCGACGCCCATCGGCCACCCGCCGCGACTCGACCTGCTCAACGACACGCGCATCTTCACGCGCGACCTCGCCAACCTGCGCGCCATGCACGCGAACGCTGTCAAGGTGCGCACATGCGCTTGTTTGTTGTTGTTGCTTGCTTGTTTGCTGTTTGTGTGCTGTTGTGTTGCGCTTGCGACGCTTGTGGCACATGACGATAGAGACAGAGCCTAACAACCTTGTATACCTATCTACATTTTATGCATTATGACGATAACAGACCTACGATTTCTACAGCGAGGTGAACCACACAGCGTTCCTCGATGCGGCATTCAACGGAGGCGACCGTCCGATCTTCACGATCTTCTCCATCTGGATCGACGACGAGCTCATGAAGCCGCACGTGCCCATCAGCGACCGCACGTTCCAGCAGATCATCAAGAGCTACTACGAGATGGCGCGTCTCACGGCGGGTCACCCCGGTGTCATGGGCTACTCGATCGGCGGCGAGATGAACCGCCATTGGATCGTCAGCGCCGCGTCGTTCTGGGAGAAATTCGCGGCCGTGACAAGCGCCGTGCGCCAGGGGCTCGCGGAGAGCGGCAGCGCACAGAAGATCATCACCACGACGCTCATGGACGACAGCAGCCGCAGCATCCGCTACGGCGCGCAATACAACGCCGATGTCGACATGTGGGGTGCGAATATCTACCAGGCGGACTACGAAGGCACGGTGATCCCAAAGTTCATGGGCGTCCCCGGTGGGAAACCGCTGCTGGTATCGGAATATGGGTTTCCTTACGCGAATGATAAGCGCGAGGGCAATGAAACGGAGTTGCGTGTCGTCGCGCAAGCGCTTGTGAACCAGACAATCGCGATGCAGCACAACTACAACTTGACCGATGTGCTGCAAGAGCAGATCGTCGTGGGCGGGTTTGTGTTCGAGTACAGCGACGAGTGGTGGAAAGCGGGCAATGCGGACGTGCACGACCTCGGCGGCATCAAGAGCACCGAGTTCCCGCTGGGCTACTGGTCGGAGGAGTACTTTGGACTCTATGGTGCGATTCGCAGCAATGGCAGCTCCAGCTCTGGATCATCAGATAAAGAGAGCGTGGATGTGCTGTATGCGCGGCCGACAGTCAAGTTGCTCACGGAGCTCTGGGCCACCAGCACACTGAGCGAGGAAGGCGTGGACTACACGTACTGCAACAAGACCGCAAACGAGATCCTCGCGAAACACGACGTCGAAGTCTATGGACCGCATGGCATCGGGCTGTTCGGGTCGCTGCTGATCGCGCTTGGCGTCGGCGTGCTTGGACTCATCGGGTACACGTACTACCGCGCGAAGATGCGGCGCGCGCGGTACCAGAGCATTTCGTCGAGAAAACTGATCGCATCCCCAGTGCAGTGAGTGGTGAGAAGACTCACGCGAGCCCATCTGGTGTGTGTGTGAGAGAGAGAGAGAGCGGTCACAGGCGGCTCTGAATCGCTATTTTGCAATGGCTTCAGCGCGATGGATCTCTTTTTCTCCAAGGCAGTTGGGCCATGCAAGTTGCAGCTGGTGGGTCTTGCGTTGCTGCTATTAGAGAATGTTTTTTGGTGGTGCGCACTGCACTTCATGCATACGAATGGATAGACGACAGGATTCAATTAAATGTTTCATTAAGCTAACAATCGAAACTACTGAATTTTCAACGCTAACCCCAACTGTCTGTCTTCGTTGGCGAGTCTTCTTCTTATTCGTAAGTCTGCTCTGACTACCTGTCTTCTGTGAAGGGACTTCGCAGGCGTTGCTGCTTTCAAAGCCAGTCCGCTCAGTGAAATGAACGCAGCCAGCGGCGAGTGTAATAAGACTGCTGTGACTGTGCGTTGGAGGATTGAGCTACGCTGCGTTCAGCTGCGTGCGCGTGCCATCCCAGTGATAACTGAAAATGTAGCCATCTGTGCATCAATTTGTGCGGTGGTCCACACATCTGAACCATCACTCTTCGATGTCGAACTACCATCACTCTTCCTGAATCTTGAGTTCAGCCTCTATAATCACGCTCCCTTTCAAATACGCTAGGTACAATCCTCAATGCAAGTGTATTTAGCCTGTGTAACTTTATACTCTTCCATCATCAACAGCAGCTGGATGAGAGAAAGGGGGGAATTGGGAGACAGAACGGAACAGCAATCCGCATCATAAAGCAACACGCAGCGCGAAAGAAAGAAAGCAAGGAGCTCAATAGATACTACCTAAGAGAAACCATGGACTCGGTGGCGATGTGCAACGGCATCGATGTCTCGGCGCTGGACGAGCGGCGCTACGAGTGCGTGGAGCTGGGCAACAGCCTGCAGGTGCTGCTCATCTCGGACCCCAAGACCGAGAAGTCCTCGGCCGCCATGGACGTGCACGTGGGCCACCAGAGCGACCCCGAGGAGCTCCCGGGGCTCGCGCATTTCCTCGAGCACATGCTCTTCCTGGGCACGGAGAAGTATCCGGACGAGAACAGCTACAAGCAGTACCTGAGCGCGCACAGCGGCCGCAGCAACGCGTCGACGTCGCAGATGCACACGAACTACTACTTTGACGTGCTCAGCGACCACTTCGAGGAAGCGCTCGACCGGTTCGCGCAGTTCTTCATCGCGCCGCTCTTCACCGCGAGCGCGACCGAGCGCGAGATGCACGCCGTCAACTCGGAGAACGCAAAGAACCTGCAGAACGACCACCGCCGCTTGTACCAGTTGCAGAAAAGCCTGTCGAACCCGGCGCACCCGTTCCACAAGTTTGGCACGGGCAACATTGAGACGCTGGGCAACGAGCCCAAGGCGAAGGGCATCGATGTGCGCAAGGCGCTGCTCGAGTTCCACGAGACGTACTACTCGGCGAGCATCATGAAGCTCGTGATCTACGGCAAAGAAGACCTCGCGACGCTCGGCGAGTGGGCGAAGAAGCTCTTCTCGCAGGTGCGCAACACGGGCCGCAGCTTCGCAAAGTTTGGCGGCGCTGTGCCGTACGATGAGACTCGTTTGCCGCGACAGGTCCACGTTGCGCCAGTGAAGGACTTGCGCTCGATCTCGATTGCGTGGCCATTACCGCCACTGTATTGGGATTTCATCGCCAAGCCCAGCAAGATCCTTTCGCATTTGCTCGGCCACGAAGGTCGTGGCTCCATTCTGAGCTACCTCAAGTCGCAGAAATGGGCGAACGGACTCCAAGCGGGGCTCTCGCGCGACAATGAAGACTGGAGCCTGTTTTCCGTGAAAGTGGACGCGACGGACGCCGGCATCGAGCACGTGGACGAGGTCGTGTCGGCTGTCTACCAGTACGTGCGCCTGTTGCAGAAGAAAGCGCCGTTCCCGAACTGGATCTTCAAGGAGACGCAAGACATTGGGCTGATCGAGTTCCGCTTCAAGAGCAAGGAGAGTCCGATCAACTACACGAGCTACCTGGCCGGCGTGATGCACCGGTACCCACAGAAATACATTGTCTCGGGTGGGTACTTGCTGTATGGCTACGACGCGGGCAAGGTGCAAGAGATCCTCGACTCGTTCACGCCGCAGCGCATGCGTTTGACGGTCGTGAGCAAGAAGTTTGAAGGCAGGACGACGTCGGTGGAGAAATGGTACGGAACGCCGTACACCGAGTCTGCGATCGACGAAGAGACGCTGATGAAATGGCAGTCGGTGAAGGGCAACCGCGACCTCCAGCTTCCACACAAGAACGAGTTCATCTGCAGCGACTTCCAGATTGTGACGCCGCCTCCGAGTCCTGCGGATGCCGCGTACGAGTCGACCCCGGAGCTGCTCGAGAGTGATGACCGCTTCCGCCTCTGGTACAAGCCCGACACGCAGTTCCGCAAACCCAAGCTATCGCTTTCGTTCCTGATCTACTCGCCCATTGTGTCGTCCACGCCATATCACGCTGTGCTCACGAGTCTGTTCATTCGGTACCTCAAGGACGAGCTCACCGAGTGCTCGTACGACGCCGAGCTCGCCGGCATGGAGTACGAGATCTCGTTCAACGCGCGCGCGATCGAGCTGTACGTAGGCGGGTTCTCGCACAAGCTGTCGACGCTGCTGTTCGAAGTGCTGCATAAGATGATGAACATGACGAAGGACACGTACAAGTTTGAAGACGCGATCTTTGAGCGCGTCAAGGACCGCACGAAGCGCATGTACGAGAATTTCTTTCTGGAAGAGCCGTACCAGCACGCTGTCTATGCGTCGGGTCTGCTGCTGGAGTCGTCCAAGTGGAGCGTGGAAGACAAGATCCAGGCGATCCAGCGCCTGACGATCCGCGATCTGTCCATGTACGCGCAGCTTGTGTTCCAGCAGGTCTTTGTCGAGGGCTTTTTCTATGGCAACCTCGAGCGCAGCGCTGCGCCTACTCTGATGCAGAATGTCGTGAAGGAGTTCCGATTCGGCACTGCGCGTGGCAGCTTCCCGATCCTGTCAAGCCAGGCGAAGAAGTCGCGCGTCGTGGAGCTCGACGACGCCACCGAGTACCTGTACCAGCGCAAGGAGTGGAACGCCGACAACCTCAACTCGTCGATCTGCTCGCTGTACCAGATCCAGGAAGAGTCCATGGAGTTGCGCGCGCGGCTGGAGCTCTTCGCGCACATCTTCAAGGAGCCGTGCTTCAACCAGCTGCGTACGCAGGAGCAGCTCGGATACCTCGTGTTCTCTGGGCTCATGCGCACCGAAGGTGTCGAGTACTTCCGCGTCCTGCTCCAGTCGAATGTCGCGTCTCCTGCGCTGCTCAACCAGCGTATCGAGCTCTTTGTCGCGAGCTTCCGCGACTATTTGACGAACATGGCACCAGAGATCTGGCAGAAGCAGGTGAACGCGGTCGTGAAGGCGCTTGTCGAGAAGCCCAAGCGCGAGTCGGAGGAGTGCATGCGCTTCTGGCGCGAGATCGCGAACGAGACGTACGTGTTCGATCGCCGCCAGCGCGTCGCTGTGTTCGTCGCCACGCTCTGCAAGAACGACCTGCTCGAGTTCTTCGACGCCTACATCGCGGTCAACGGCAGCAAGCGCAGCAAACTGAGCGTCCAGCTCTACGGCGCCGCCCACCCGTTCCCAGAGTTTGCGTCTGGAGACGCCGCTGGCAAGCAGCAGCAGCACATTGCAGCTCTGAGCTCAGCTGCTGCCACAGGACTGACGGCGTCAATGGAGTTGATGACCAAGAGCCAGTCGATATCGTCTAGCGGCAGCAGCGTTGCCTCACTGCAGATCATTCGTGACATCGACGAGTTCAAGCGTCGCATGCCGCTCTTCCCCGAACGATCCCGCGATGGCCTCGCGACCACCGCGAACGCCCCAGCGCGATTGTAAACGAGAGTATGAGAGAGCAAGAGAGAAGAGCGAGTCCTTCTCTCTCCGGATTGATGCAGAAGGATAGAGATCGTCAACGCAAACGGTGACGGCATTGCGTCCTTTTCTTTTACCATAAAGACATTGCACACCGCCTGTGTGTGCTCTAGACTGCCTGTGGATAGATATTGGTTGGCTGAAAGGTAACCGTGGATGTTTAGTACGAAGCATTACAGACAGCCCCAGTGCTGAATGGCAGCGTTGACCATGTGGCATATCCGCTCGACTAATCTCGAAAGTGATGGCGTTGACGCCATGTACCGAAATGGAGCGGCGTAATCAGGTAGCTCACCTGTTTGTAATTGTACCCCCTCTGTCTCAGGGGGCACAATTGGCGTCAACAGTGTAAAAACCGTCCAGCACTCCCGCATGTCACAGCAAAAGTACCAGTAACTACGGCACGCTGTACCACTTGTAGCGGTACAATCGCGCCTCTGCACGCTTGAAGCCTTCCCCTCATATTACGCCCACATTTCCTGCTGGCGCTTGCGACACCAGAGCAGCAAGCAAGCGAGCGAGCGAGCCGCTCGAAGCCAGAAGGTTGGTTGAGTGATGATGATGGAGAACGGGTCTGCCAGTGCGGGTCTTAGCGACTCGGAGCAGCAGCAGCAGAGGCGCAACACTTCGCAGCTCGACCGCCACCACGTGGTGGAGAAAGTGCAGCAGCAGCACGACCCGCTGCGCCGCGGCAACTCGTCCCCCAGAGGTCTCGGCGGCTCAGGCGCTTCTTCAGGCGCTGGAGCGCAGCCGACCACCACAACGGCTTCTGCTGCAAACAGCACGGCGATGGCTACAGCCACGATGACGGCGACGAGTGCGACTGCTAACGCTAGTGCGTACACGACTACGATGAATGGCGCGAACGCTGGCGTGAGCAACTCGGAGATGCCGAGCACGATGAAGCTGCTGAGCGAGCTGGAGCGGTCCTGGGCCATGTTCTCCGCGAGCTGGAAGGTCGTGGACCTCTTTGGCGGCATGCAGATCTACCAGCAGCAGGTATGTATGTATGTATGTGTGTGTGTGTGTGTGCGCATCCCATATCCGTTGGCTTCTTACGCAGCACGGTTGAGCTCACCATTGCTTTCTGTGTGGTGTCTGCTGTTTGCTGCTAGACCGCCGAGTCCCAAACCGAGCCGCTGAACGGCATGCTGCTCTCGACGTCGTCGGCGGGGCTGGTCGCGTTTCTCGCGGGGAGCATCGGCGGCGGCGGCATCATCACCGCCGTGCTGCTCACGCTGCTCGTGGTGTTCGGCGCGCTCTGGACCATGACGGCGAACCGCGTGCGCGGCCAAGTGCCGAGCTTCAAGAACATGCGCGTGGTCGACGGCACGCCCTCGGAGATCTTTCTGTACCTCATGAACGTCAAGAACTACCCAATGCAAGTGTGCTTTCTATCTCTATTGCTAGCGCTTACCGTATGACAATGCTAATATCTCCGTGATGCTCTTTGTTTGCTTGTGCTGTAGCTGGGACGCGTCCGTTGAGAGAGCGGAGGTGGTGCACACGATCGACGATCACTCGGACATCATCCACATTGTGTACCGCCCCGTATGGATGTGGCCAATGTACGTGAGCTGCTGGAGACGATTGTTTTCCCTCTCGTTATGTAGAAATGTATGGAGCTAACCCCTCGTGGCTGCTCTTTTCGCTCTGATTGTGCTCGCTTTATTTAGGTGGGTCACGCCACGCGATCTGTGTCTGCTCCGCTACTGGCGACGCGCCGAGGACGGCTCGTACGTGATCTGTCTGCAGAGCGCGATCCACCCCGAGTGCCCGCCGACGCACGGTATCATCCGCGCAAAATGCAACGGCGGCGGCTTCACGATCTCGCCACGCGGCGCGGGCTTGGCGCAAAGCGATGAGTTCACGTCGATGGTGACGAATGTGATCCACTTGGATCCGCAAGGGTGCGTTTCTTTTTATGAAGCTTTGTACATTTGTGCTCAAGGTCGAAAGCTTCGGACAACAAGTATATCTGACTGATGTGTGTGCGCGTATTGTTAAACAGATGGGAAGGCAGATTGCTGCAGCGACTCAGCAACATGCACGTGTACCTTCGTCCGCAGATCCTCGCGCTCACAGGACTGCAGGAAGTGATGGAAGCGAGAAAATACGTGTGCCCAAACGTGCCCGAAGAGTTCTCGGCCGCGATGGCGTCTGCGGAAGACGCGTCTGCCGCGATTGCAGCGGAGCAGCAGGGTGAAAATGGTGCTAGTGGCGCGGTTAATGGCGGCGAAACGGTTGTGCCGCTCCAGGAATTCCCGTGCAACGTGCCACGCTCCATGTGGGCCGAGCCGGATGGCAGCGCGATGCTCGTGCGTGGTCCAGACTACTTGACCGATCGTCGCAAGATCCCGTCGGCGCCGCCAGCGTTCCGTCTCATGGGTGTGGACGTGTTCAACTCGTCGAAAGCGATTGAAAACATTGCGAGCCGCCCTGACAACATTGTGCAGAAGGAGATCAAGCGCCACGAAGCCCAGGGCACCGAGATGCCGTTCACGTTCGTGATCAACTTTGTCGTCCCAGGCAACCCACGCATTAACATGGTGCTCTACTACCAAGCGCCAAACCCGTCGATTTTGAAAGAAGGCACAGCATTCGGCGACCTCATGTCGGATTTCCTCGACGGCACGGACGATTTCCGCGACGAGCGCTTCAAACTGATCCCTTGCATTGTCGAAGGAAGCTTCATCGTGCGCCAAGCCGTGGGCTCGACACCGGCGATCATCGGCAAGAAGCTGCGCCAGCCGTGCTACCGTGGCGAGAAGTATTTCGAGCTCGATGTCGACATTGGCTCGTCCGCGGTCGCGAACCGCGTGGTCGGACTCGTCTCGGGCTACACGAAGAAGCTCGTGATCGACATGGGCTTCCTGATCGAAGGCCAGCGCCACGACGAGCTCCCCGAGCGGCTCTTTGGCAGCGTGCGATTGCTCTACATCGACCTGTCGATCGCGACGAAGCTGGACTAACAGCGGAACGAGAGAGGAAAAGAGAGAGAGAGAGAGAGTGAAGTAGAGAGAGGTAGAGAGAGTGAGTGGTTGTTGGACCACCAAGCTTTTGTAAAGTGAATTTTTTTAGGATTAGGAGCAGGCAAAACAAGTGGAAACCATTTAACTCCAGGTTTATTCGATTGAAATGTGCGGATACTGCGTCGGAGATTGACATAAAAGTGCTATGAGAGACTTGCGGGCTTTACAATTAACACGAGGTCTCCCAGACGAGAACTAGGAGGAATTTCTGCAGTCATCAAGAATCGGTGGAGTTTGAGCATCTTGAACGACTGATCAGCAAGAATTCTACAAGCTCAAGTGCTCAGATCCATCACCGTTTTCAGCAAAGTCAACTCGGGAACCTGCCTCACCCTACAAATCATCATCTACACTACCGTACTCTACTTGAAGGCCTCATGACGTCGAAGCTCGTGGTTGAAGTACACGAGCGCAGATGAAGCTGGAGGGCGATAGGCGTACGTACACTGCAAACAGAGAGGTGGAGAATGCAACGGACACAAGAAATGTCAATGTTCATTTTTTTTCACAAGTTGATGCTACACGTACACGTACACGTACAACTACAACGACTGGGTCGCTAGCCCCAAACTTACTCAGAAGATGTTGCCGTACGTGGCGTACTGGTAGCCAGGGCCGAAGTAATCATAGCCACTGTTGTAACCATAGCCGTAGCCGTTGTCTCCATAGCCGTAACCGTGGTCATTCTTGCCATAGTAGTCGTTGCCGTAGTAGACGTTGCCGTAGCCATAGTTGTTGTTCTTGCCGTAGCTGTCGTAGACCCCACCGTAGCCATAGTTGCCGTAGTTGTCGAAGTTGTCGAACTTCCTCTTGCCGTAGCTGGCGTAGTCATCGTAGCCGTAGACCTTCTTCTTGTCCTTCTTGCCGTAGCCGTAGCCGTAGTCATCGTAGTCGTCCGAATCGTAGTCGTAGCCTTCTTGCTTCTTGGCACGAATACCACCGCCACCACTAAGAACAGAGCTCACGCTGCTCTCAGGTTGGGCAGCAGCACCTGTAGCGGCGGCAGTTGACGATGCCAGCGAGGTGCTCGGACTGCTCTCAGTCGAGGTGACGATCTTGGTCTTGTCAGCCATGGCGGCGGCATCTTGAGCAGCGGTTCTGCTGGCCAAGACACAGGCGGCGATCGCGAGGCACTGGATGAACTTCATGGCTGACGAACTTGGGGAGAACTTGAAAACTTGGGGGTGGTGGAAGACTGGGCAGGAGGACGATGAGGCACACTTGGTTTCTCGGAAGCAAAATGGGGAATGAGAATCCTACATGTTTCCTCGTGCCCTCCGATAATTCCGGGCCAAACATGTTGCGTGATGGCATAACAAAGAAACCAAGAACGAGCGAGGGCCATGGACTGTAAGCCATCTTCTTTCCGGTCAATACGATGAGGTATGCTGTTTTGATTTGCTTGACAGCTTTGGCTCGCACACTCCTGCTTCACGCGTGTGTGCGTATGACTCTGATGCTCTTGGCGGAGAAACATAGTCTTCTTCACAATGGTTTCGCCACCTTGAGGGTCTGCGAGAGACTTGGAGACCGCGCAGCGGAGTACAAGTAAGCTACAATGATCACGAGCGAAGAGAAAGACACGTGAGGCTGCCCATCCGTCACACGCCGAGGACATCTGACCTTTTACCACCATTTGAACTGGTCAAAACTGGTTGTTGACCTCCTTCTCTCCCCAGGTTTGTGCGCGAGAGGATAGAATGAGAGACCTCGAAGTGTCAGGATGAAAGGCAGGGCAAAGATATCGAGGCACACACACCAGCGACCTGAGTGACTGTGTGTAGTGCGCTGATCTTTTTCGCTCACACATCTCTCGAAATTGGCAGGTTGGCTGGAACCCCAGTATCAGGTAACTGAATCCAAGTAGCCGTCGTCTGCCACGACTCATTCCCCATTCTGCTTCCGAGTAAGCAAGTGTGCCTCATCGCCCTTCCAGTCCAGTCTTCCACCACCCCCAAGTTTTCAAGTTCCTCCCCCAAGTTCGTCAGCCATGAAGATCGTCCAGTGCTTCGCGATCGCCGCCTGTGTCTTGGTCGGTGGAGCCGCTGCCCAAGATGCCGCCGGCAGTGCCACTGAAAGCAGCTCCAGCTCCTTGTTGTCAGCAGCTGCCACCACTGCAGCTACTGCTGCCCAACCTGAGAGCAGCGTGAGCTCTGTTCTGGGTGGTGGTGGCAAGAAGCAAGAAGGCTACGAGTACGACTCGGACGACTACGATGACTACGGCAAGAAGAAGAACAACAAGAAGAAGAGCAGGGACGACAATGATGACTACAGCAGCTATGGCAAGAAGAAGTTCGACAACTATGGCTACGGTGGTGTCTACGATAGCTACGGCAAGAACAACAACTATGGCTACAACAACGGCTACTACGGCAACGACTACTACGGCTACAATGACTACAACAGCTATGGTGGATACGGCAATGACTACCCGTCCAACTATGGTCGGGGCTATTACGGGAACGACTACTACGGCAAGAAGGACTACGGTTATGATGGCTATGGGAACAATGGCTACGGCTATGGAGACAATGGCTACGGCGGCATCGGCTACGGCTTTGGAGGCTACCCTCAGTACTACTAGGAGCACTTCTGAGTAAAAAAGAAGGAGAACGTGTGGATTGTGTAGTGTGGATGTGTGCTCAAACACAAGTACATTTATGAATGTACAGCCCAAGTTGCTTCATGCAAGTGCAAAAGTAATACGACACGAGCGTTTACTTGTCGTGAGAAGTTGATACCAAAAGAGTTTTATAACTACTTTCAGTACTTCATTCGGATTCAAACTCTTTCGGATCTCAGTTTTCACCAAAACACCAACTCTGCGAGGTTGGGCAAAATGGGACGGCCGTCAAGCGAACGAATACATTTTGCGAGGGCTTACCCGCGTGTATCTGCGAGTCAGGGACTTCAAAGTGGGACGCTCGAGCCTTTAAAAACTGACAGCAAGCGCAGCTTCTCTGCATTTGGTGTCCGCCAGTCGTCTCCAAGCAGCCCCTCGGTGTCCCCTGAGTTTGGGTTCACGCACCAGTAGATAGCGTCCATCGACTTGGCTTCCAGGTATTTCGCAAACTCGTTTTGCCACTCACGGTCGGCTTCACTCTTGTGCTTGCCTCCCCATTCGCCCACGACGACCGGTCCAATTTGCTTCCTCTGGACAAAGCCAAAGTGCACATCCCAGACACCCGCCATGTTCTTTGGGAACTGCGGGTCGTGGAAGTACGATTGGTCCGCGACGTCCGGTCCGTACACGTGCGGACTGTAGACGAGTCGCTCGGGAACCGAGAGCTCAATGGGGGAATCCTCGGCGTCTTCCAGGTTCTCGCCCCAAAAGCACGGCAATTTGCCTTGACGGTCTGCGTGTGACGAATGTCTTGAGAACTGAATGCCTTCGACAAAGATGAGCCATCGCGGACAGATACTCAAAATGCACTCCGAGAGCTCCATCGCCGCGAGCCGCCAGTCTGTTGCGCGGTCGCCACTTCCCCATGTCGCTTCGCCGTGCGGCTCGTTCTTCACATCTGCGCCAATGACGTTCCACGCATCCTTGTATCGGTCCGCCAAGATCACCCACGCTCGCTGGACCCAGTCTTTGCGGTCCGGCTGGTCGTACCAGAGCGGCGTGATCGGTCCTCCCGGCACCAGCACATGCGCGTCCAGCAGCACGACCAGCTTGTGCTTAGCAAACCCCTGGACAACGTAGTCCAAAACGTCCAGATAGCGCAGCTCCCGGTCTGTAAACGCATCCAGCAGCGCTTTCTCGTTGCCCATTTTGTATCTGTCCACCGGCGCGTTCTCCAGCACCGCGCTCACAGCGAGCGGGACGCGCACCAAGTTGAACTGGTGGGTGGTCAGCAGCTGCGCGATCTCAGCGATGGTCGTGGACGCGTCGCCGCCCCAGAGCCCGTGCGGCACGAGGATGTCAGTCTCCATGCCAAAGTAGCTCACGCCCTTGATCGCGAAGCGCGCGTTGTCGAGGAACACGCCGTCCGCACGCGCGCGGAGCGCTAAGAACCCTTGCTCCATCGTCGCTCTAGCCAGATCGGATCTTGAAGTGTGGTTTGGTTTGCGTGTGCGACCAAAATCAGGTGATGTCACTAAATAGCTTGACATTCGTTCTAGTGACCTCTATTTTGCTTTTAGCGAATGAACAGGCGTGCAAAAATGCGTTTTTGGCCAATCAAGTAGGCGTGACGAGTTTGGTGTGAATAAAAACGATTTTTTGGTCCCTACACTTTGTTGTGCGTGGCATTGAAGAGTCGCTCAGGTGAGGTGACGTGCTGCTGTTGGCAAACGGTGCGTGCGTTGTTGGCTCGCGCGATGTAAATAGGGGGCTCGCGCTGATTGCCCGACCTCGTGTTTGCAACATCGACACTAATTTCTAACAGCGTTTGTTTTTGGACAGGACCAGGTATTTTCCGTGTTTTTCGACCAGGATCACCAGCAATCAAACTCCTCTTGGAGATGTGTGGAGATATACTTGTCTTACGCTACCTTCTACTCATTATTCAAGGCGGGTATTTCTACTCTTTACATTCAAATAACCCCAAAACCTTGTCTGGTTCAAAAAGGTTCTTCTTTTCACCAGAACAAAATCCTTCTTATCTACGCTATTTGGTCATTCCATTACTAATGCGAAGTATGGTGCACGATTCCTCAAAAGTCAAACTTTAGAGAGGATCGTGCATGCCCATAGTATACTCAAGTATAACGACCAATCGCCACCACACCCTGAACCCTAAACGGAAGAGGGGGAAAACTGTCATTTTTGTTTGTTTGTTTGTGTGTGTGTGCGCATTTTGTATTCGTGAGTGACGCGGGGCACAACCAAAAAGCTCCCAGCCCGCATTCAAAGCCTTCTCTGTGTGTGTGAACGCGCCGCCCATACCGTGCCAGCGCGCTCTCGATCTATCTCTCTGCTATCTCGTTGAGCAGACAGACAGACAGCTGAGCTGCTTTGCGCGCGTCGACTGACTGGCTGTGCGTGTGCGTGCGTTCGTGCGCGGAAGACGAGACCGCGTGTTGTCGTCCGTCGGTTGTGTGTGTTTGTGCCTCAGAGAGCTGTCTGTTTGACTGACTCATTAGAGCGGGACGCAGCAGCGCGGGAGAGGTAACCACACAGAGCAGCCCCACAAGCAAGCAGAGAGCGACACGAGAGAGCCGAACAGAACGACAAGAGGGGGGAAAGCAGGATGCTCAGTCGCAAGGAGAGCTTGAACGCGCGCTCGCTGAGCCGCAAGGAGAGCATGAGTGCAGGTTGGTGTTGCCTCACTTGTTTATCCGCTTGATGAGTAAAAAGATGGCGGGGATAGAGCGCTTGCTGGGCAGGTGATTGTGGCTGACAGAATTGATTTTATGCGTGTGTGCGCGTGTAGGCGACAAGAGCCGCAGCAACAGCAGTGCGAAAGCGCAGGTCAAGTCGAAGCGGCGATTCCTGCTCAAGGTGACGCCGATTGAAGCTGCCGAGCTGCTCCCGGGCATGCTCGGCCGCGCGCGCAACGTGTACTGCACGCTCGTGCTCTTGGACGACCAGATGCGGGAGATCCGCGGCGAGAAGCAGCGCACGCCCCCATTGCGGCAGATGAACCCTGTGTGGAGTCCGCTGAAGGCTGCGGTGCTTCGATCCATGGAGAGCCGCATTGAGAGCCACCAGCCCCTCGGTATTGGTGCGGCTGCGGCGGCAGAAGAGTACACTTTCGGGATCCAGACGAACCTCGTGAAGGCCAAGTACTTGCTGCTCAAGTGCAAAGACAAAGGCCGCGTGGAAGACGAAGACCTCGGACGCCTGCTGCTCAGTCTCGAGGATTTGAACACGAGCGGCGAAGAGCGCGTCGCGTGGTACGATCTGCAGCTGCGTCCGGGCGGGAAAATGAAGCGCGTGCAGGGGAAGCTCAAGATTTCGAGTCGAATTGTGCGGGAGCCGAGTCTCTGGCAGCTCTGGTCGTGCGGCGAGCAGATGCGCAAGGAAGTGCCGAGTCGGGATCGCAGTCTGTACCTGAAGCCGCATCCGATGGTGATCACAGGAAAAGAGGGCGTCGATTGGATGCTTCGTCACGGCCCGAACCGCCCCATGGAAGGTGGCGTCACGTGTTCAACCCCGGAAGAAGCGCTGCATCTGGGGACGTGTATGATCCGAAGCGGCATTCTGCACCAAGTTGGCGGCGAGCGTCGGTTTGCGAACAGCACGTGGAAGTACTACCGCTTCAACGTGAACCACCTGGACCCTGGGATGCAGAAAGACTACCAGCGTCAGATGAACATGATTTTGTCCGGACAGGTCGAAGAAGTGGACGATGACGATGACGATCCACTCGCGCGTTCGATGATCTCGTCGGCCTCGGTGGGCAATGAGGACGAAGCAGGAGTGGGCGGCGGCCACCAACAGCACCAGCAAACGCAGGAAATGTCGTCACGCGGCAAATCGAAGTCGACGCTCAAGATTGAGGACTTTGAGCTGCTCAAGGTGCTGGGCACAGGCTCGTTTGGCCGCGTGCTCTCTGCGCGAGGACCCGAGGGCAAGATCTTCGCGATCAAGATCATCAGCAAGATCGGCATGGACGAGACCCAGCGCCGCAACGCCAAGATCGAGCGCGACATGCTGCGCGACGTGCACCACCCGTTCGTGGCGTCGCTGCTGTTTGCGTTCCAGAACGAAGACAAGATTTACATGGGCATGGAGTTTTACAACGGCGGCGATATGCGCCACCACCTGAACCTGAACCAGAGCGGCGAGCTGAAGCTCACGCCGAGCCGCATCCAGCTGTACGCCGCCGAGCTGGTCGCTGGGCTCGCCCACCTGCACAGTGTTGATATTATTTATCGTGACTTGAAACCGGAGAATGTGCTCATCGCGAAGGACGGACACGTGGTGCTGGTGGACTTTGGGCTGTCCACGTACGCGCGGAAGAGCGGCCCCAAGTCGCACTCGCTCGCAGGGTCACCTGAATACATTTCCCCGGAAGTGCTCGCCGCCGCAGACGCCAAGGAGAAAGACGGCGCAGAGTACGACAAGTCGTGCGACTGGTGGAGTTTGGGCATTCTGATCTTCGAGATGTTTATCGGGCGAACGCCGTTCAAGGACGACAACAAGGCGATCATGTACCGCAACATCAAGGAAGGCTACCTGTACATTCCGCCCGAGCTCCCGGAAGACGTGCAGTCGCTCCTGGCAGGTCTGATCGAGCGCGACCCGCAGAAGCGTCTCGGCGCGAACGAGACCGTACCGTACTCGATCATGAACCACCCGTTCTTCGACGGCATCGACTGGGACGCGCTGCAGGAAAAGAAGCTGGAGCCCGAGTGGCTCCCCGATGTGATCGACGACGCGGATGTCAAGTATGTGGACAACGAGTTCATCAACCAGGTGCCTGTGGACACGCCCGAGTGGCGCATGCTCGACTCGGTGGATCGCGAACGCGAATACTTTGACGACTTCACGTTCCGATCCACGCGCGTGATCACGAAGAACAACAAGTAGAGAGATCGAAGGAGTTTGACTGAGTGCGAGTCTGCTGGGTTTGCTGTGGAGATTCGAGACTCGCGACAAAAGGGAACCATGGAACGGTTGGCGACGGAGGAGATTGGAAAGAGAGAGAGAGAGTTGTTCAAATCTCCAATCTCGATTCACCACCTTTTAGAGCAGCAATGGTGTTTGCAGAAGCGTCAAGAGAGTCAAGAGTCCTGCGACCCTCATTGGAGGGACCAGCTCAAGCTTGATTGACACAGTGGGGAGAAAGAGAGAAAGCGTGTGAGTGTGAGTCTGTGTGCGTTGAATAAAGATCTTTTGCATTTTGAAACTAACCCAATTCGGAGCTCTTCGTTTCCAAACGAGCTGCTTGATGTGCGCGCACATGCCACAGGCCACATGCCACAGGCCACAGGACCCAGAGTGAACCCATGCGCATAAACCAGCCTTCACTGACCTGAATATGCGTTTTCACAGGTTTAATCTCACTTTTCTGGGTTCTTTTTTAACACGTCTCAAATGACTTCTTACAGGTTATGCAGACAGACAGGTCGCGTTGCGCTTCTTTTTCGAAATAATGGCAACTTCTTTTTCAAACGGTTCAAGATATATTTTGGTTTCTAGAAGCATTAGATCGAGAATAGAAATACAACCCAATTAGTGATATATAAAATACACATTCGATATGATACAATCGAACTTTGATAGTATATTGCCATGTATATGAAATGCGGCTGGAAATCATTCTCTCTGTGGGAAGATGAAATGAAGATGAGCGCCTTGAAGGTCCGTCCGTTCCTTTCTCCCCATTTCTCGCCCACACACACAGCCAAACAAGAGAAGCAGTCGCCAGCGCAATGATGTACGCGCGCGAGAGCAGCGACGCAGCCCAGCTGAAGGAGCCGCTGAACCCACAGGCAGCGAACCACTCACTCGCCAACTCCCTCGACCCCGCCGCAGCAGCACCAGCACCAGCAGCAGACGACATGAGCAAGAACTTCACGTCCTTCAACGACCAGATCCCCCAGGAGCAGGGCTATGTGGAGAAGTGAGTTGTGAATGAACCGGCGCCTGCAATGGGATATCTATATGTATGTGCATGCGATGGTGGACTGACAGGTGGACGGCTTTGGTTGTGTATGCGTGTGACACAGGGTGAAGCGCATGGACGCGCAGACGCTGATCAAGACGCTGCGCTACGTGAACGTCATCCTCGCGATCATGCAGGCGTTCGCGGGCTTCTCGGGCATCTTCGACCTCGTCGTGCTCGACATCACCAGCTTCCTCATCTCGGTCTACACCATGTAAGTCAAGTGATTGAAAGAATGCGTTTGACGATAATTAAGCTGACTGGCTGACCGATTCGTCTGTCTCCACTGATTGAATTTAGTATCTTTGCGCTGCTGCTGCTGGCGTTCGAGTGCCGCTTTGCGTCAATGGAGCCGACGATCCGCCAGTACTTTGGCTTCCTGTTCACGTACCGCGGCCGCGCCGCGTTCCTCTTCTTGTACGTATTTGCTCACTGTCGCTTGATCCCTCTCATCTCACATGTTACACGATACTTCGAAGCGCTCACTATCAATGTGCTGATTGGTATCCTTATTAGTGTGGGCTTCATGAACTTTGGCATGAACGGCTCGTTCTCCAAGTTTGTGGGCATCCTCATGTGCGCGAACGCGTTCTTTGAGCTCCTGATCATCAACTGCCACCCGGAATTCAAGAACGGCCACCTCTCGTCCACGATGGACCCGACGGCTTCGTACACTGGCGCTTCGGAGGTGAGCTTGCAATTACCATCGTCATCATTATCACTACATCGTGAAGAGCTATCAAAAAGTACCAGATACTGACTTTTTGATACCAATGTGTTGTTGTGTTTGATACCAAATAGGAAACCGCGCAGCTGCTCGCTCAGAACCAGGACTACGCGGCCAAGGCCGGCGCGTACGTGTTCGCGCAGGCGCAGCAGAACCCGCAGTTCGTGGCGCAGGCCGCGCAGTCGATGGTCAACCCTGGCTACGTGCCGCCGCCCGTGGTCTCCCATTAAGTATTTGTCTCTTGCTGTTGTTGATTTGTCAATCTACTCCCATCAGCTCATGCCAGCCAACCTTTACTCTATCCCTTTAAACTGTTTCCAAGTACAAATTGCTCGGATTATTGAGCTGAATAAAAGAAAACCAGCCCAAAACTTTGCTTCATGGTACCAACAAACTCAACGTGTTACAACTGCAACCACTCAATACTAACAAACTGCTCTCCATGCTTACGCTCAAATAATTACAACAGCCAAGCTTCTCACATCCATCCGTCCATCACTAGGAGCTGGGGAGCCTGCCCCTTTGTATCAGTTCCTGCTTGAGACGCATAAAGTTCTGCGTCTGCTGCTGCCGCCTGGACGGATCCATCGTGATCTCGCGTTTCTTCATGCGCAGCGACTCGAGCGCAGCGTGCAGCTCCTGCTCTGTGTGCTCCTTGGCAGCGACCACTTCCTGGAGAAAAGCTACCAGGTTTGGTGGCAGGAGCATCGGAGTGGACGATGCCGAGTCCCCAAAGAGCTCCTTTCGGAGCGCAAGCAAGCCATCGCGCTGCCGCTCGTACACCTGGAGCCACTCTTGCTCCACGTGGTCAAGACTCTCGGAGACGCTGGCTTCGTCTGCGCGCTTCTGGTCGCAGACACGCACGAGCTCGTCGAACGTGCGCACTCGGAACGAATGCCTTCGCGCACTTTCAGAATTGCCACCATTTGGTATTGTGTACTGCTGTTGGTTGGACTGGACGCGATGTTGGATGTAGTCGTAGAGCGCGTGCGCGACTTCATCTGCATCTGGGATCACGCTGGAGCGCAGAGTTGAACTACTAGCACCACTGCTGTTGCTGGTATTATGAGTACTTCCGCCATTGGTTGTGAAGCCATGGACCACCAAACGTGCTTGAATCTGAGTGTTCTCAGTCTGCACGTCCTTGAAAAAGCTGCTGAGTATGGCCTCTGCAGCCACGAGATCTTCCCATTCCGCATCCAACAGGCGGTGCACGAGCCTGCAAATCATTTTGGTCAATGAGCCACCAGGTTCATTAGCTGAGCCACACAGTAGCACTACAGAAACAACGATGCACTTGATACTTACTTGAGCCGTCCATGCTGATGGTCGAAAGCGTCCAGCAGCGCGCGCAGCTTGAGGAACCGGAGCTCCTGGCGCCAGAGCTTCTGCTCGTAGCTGCCCAGCAGGATCGTCGTGGATTTCAGAAACGCCATCTCTTCAAACACTTTTGGAAGCACACTGTGCACAAACCTCTTGAGTTCCTGCTTTGTGCTTTCAATGGACTCCAACAGCTTCTTTCGCTTAACGCTCAAAGCACTTGGGTTCATGAGCTGGTACTGCTGAAAGAGCAAGTGCTTGGTCTCGGAGAGCTGCTGCCAGAGCGACTCGTTCTTCGCGAGCTGCATGCGCGCAAGCAGCGCGTCCTGCTCGCCAATCGCGTACGCTTTCTCCAAACGCGCGAGCTCCAAAGAGCACCTAATTAGCGTATCACAGTAGCAACGATGATCATTAGTACAAAAATCACTCCTAACACTTCAAAAGGATACCCACGTACTTGTTGTAGATGAGAGCGTCTTGTTCGTAGAGCTGGAGAGCTGCAGGGTCCGAATTATGAAGCCACGACGGCAGTTGTTGTGCTTGCTGCTCTTGACCAATGGCGCCAGCACCCGCCTCTATTGCCGAGTGTCCGTTCTGCGCTGTCAATCCTGATGTTGTTAATGTGAGGACCCCCGCACCTCCATGGCTGTGCGAATCTGGATTGCCCAGGACGATCGATGCCACTTTGGACTTGAGCTCATCCAGATTGCGGAGTTCCAAGTCCTGAAGTGTCGTCAATGGCTGCTGGTACATGAACTCTCTCCATTGCGCTGGTGTGCTGCCTGAGTGTTGTCTACCTGATGTCAATGACTGCAGTGGTGGTGGTGGAGGCGCACCATCGATACTGGTTGCGGTAGCTAAATGCTCAATGATGCTGTCGATCTGTGTGCTTATGCGCTGCGCAGTACGCTCGCTTGACGCTGCGACTCTGCGTGTTGTACTTGGCGCATGAACCTCTGCAAATAGCTATGCATGATACAAACAACACAGTTTAGTTAGATCGAGGAGTTTGTCTCACAAATCGCTTTCGCACACACACACACCAACCTCGCTGAAGTGCTCTTTCTCCACACCGAACTGCTGAGAGCTGCTGCGTGCATGCGCATGCGCATCCGCTCGCAGCGTCGCTCGCTGTACCATCTTTGCGACCTTGTCGTTTTTGGTGTTCATTCGCTGCAATTGCGCCTCGAGCTGCGCGATCTCCTGCTCCAAGCCGGCGTTCTGCGCGACCAGCGCGTCGAGCGACTCGTCACTCTGCGCGTCTGCGTTACACAAGCGCTCCTGCGCGACCAGCTCGTCTCCTGCCAGCAGGCCTTGCGATCCCATGTGGCCATCCACGAGCGCCGCGTAGATCGCGTAGTCGTTCGCACTGCCCAGCGCAAGTGCGACCGACTGGCGCGGCGTGATGGACGACAGGAACCACTCGAGGAACGCCTGCACGCGCATGGACGGCAGCGCGAAGAGCGCGTCGAACGTCTCGGCGCTCAGGTCGCCGCGGTCGTAGCCGAGCGCCGCCAAGAGCTCCACGAACGCGCCGCCGTATCCATTGCGAGGAGGAGGTGGCGGCGGCGGTCGCGCCATTTGGTGTGCTCTTGAATTGTGATGAAAGGGTAACGATGTGGTAACCCTGGTTACCAGGTGAACATATCTGCGACGTGTGAGCGTTGCCTCCTATTGCTGTTAATTGTTTGAACTAATGTTGTGCAAGTTTTCAGCCAATCAAGTCTATTATTGGGTTTTGTGAAGCAGTGTGATTGGCGGAAAAGGATGCCCACCTCACCCTCCAGTCAAAGTCGGGTCACTGAAGCGGCGTGATTGGATTTCCACATCATAATCGCCACAAGAGCAAGCGCCAAAGCCAAAAAACCAAGGAGCTACGTTACGATGGACGAAGAAGGACCGCAGGTGCGTGCAGCGCATGCGCAGCCATCTCTATTGCGTGTGCAGCGCGTTGTGCGTTCATGAGCTCATTGTCAGTCTCTCTCTGTCTGTATCATTCGTGTTCCTTGTTTTCTGTAGGTTCGTGTGAAATTCGTCACCAAGAATGAGGCGATCCGCGTGACGGAGACGCCGTTCGCGGTGCCCACGCGCCTGAACCGCCAGGGACTCTCGCAGGTCGTGAACCATCTGCTCAACACGGCGACGCCGAAGCCGTTCGACTTCCTCATCGACGAGCTCTTCCTGCGCTCGTCGCTCGAGAAGTACATGCAGCAGAACAGCGTGTCGGAGGAGTCGCTGCTGACGCTCGAGTACGTGGAAGCGCTGCCGCAGCCAGAGAAGAAGAACGAGACGAACCACCCGGACTGGGTGAGCGCGGTCGCGGTCGCGAAGGACGTCGTCGTCACGGGCTGCTACGACGGTCAGGTGCGCGTGTACGACGCGGAGGGCGACTGCAAGGCGTCGCTCAAGGCGCACCAAGGCGCGATCAAGGCGGTCAGCGTGCAGTTCAGCAAGCAGAACGAGTACTACATTGTGACGAGCGGCAAGGACCAGACCGGCCAGCTCTGGTTGTACAACGCTGCCTCGAAGCAGATCTCGGCGGTCGCAGCATTCACAGGACACCTGAACAGCGTCGACACGATCGCATTGCGCGCGTCGGGCAAGCAGGCACTCACGGGCAGCTGGGACAACACTGTGCGCGTGTGGGACACCAAGGCGTCGACTAGCGGCGAGGGATCGTCGTCCGGCGCTTCGGAAGGTGCGCAGCCAAAGAAGAAGCAGAAAAGCTCGGCCGCTGGCGCCAGCGCTGTCACATTCCGCCAGCTGGAGGCGGAGATCGTGCTCGTGGGCCACACGAGCTGCGTCACGGGCGTGGCGTTCCACCCGCAGCACGAGCACCAGGTGATCTCCGGCAGCAGCGACCGATCCGTGCGCCTCTGGGACCTCACGACCCACAGCTGCATCCAGACGCTCACGGGCAACCGCGCGATCACGGACATCTCGGTGAACGCCGACGGCCTCGTGCTTTCGTCGCACCCGGACCACTGCGTGTGCCTGTGGGACCCGCGCGCGACGCAGAACGGCGAGAACCTCGTGCAGCGCACGTTCAGCTCGCACAAGGAGTGGGTGAGCGCCGTGGCGTGGCACCCGTCGAACGCGAGTCTGTTCGCGTCCTCGAGCTACGACGGCAGCGTCAAGATCTGGGACTCGCGAAGCACCGTGCCTCTGCACACGATCGCGGCCCACGACGGCAAGGCGCTCGACGTGGCGTGGCGACCAGAGCCTGCGGAGGTGGCGTTCGTGAGCGGCGGCGAAGACAAGCAGTTGAAGTTTTTTAGCGTATAGAGAGAGAATTTGGGTGGAAATACCACCAGAGGCCAGAGGAGGAGGACCAGAGGAGATGCATATTGTACAGGGAAAGCCAATACAACAACAGGGTTTTTTCACCAAACAATGTCCACTCAAATTGATTTTCTTACATGATTCGATCGACATTCGCTTACCAAATTCACTCCAAACAGACTACACAACTCCAACTCTTTTGCCTTCTTCTGGTTGACTAGAAGAAATACTGAGGGAAGCCTCCAAAGCCGTAGCTAGGGCCACTGTAGCCGTTGTAGCCATTGTTGTAGCCACTGTTGTAGCCATAGCCATTGTCGCCGTGGCCAAAGTCGTTATTGCCGTAGCCGTAGCCCTTCTCGCCATAGTAGTCGTTGCCGAAGTAGTCGTTGCCGCCGTAGTAGGCACCATAGTTGGACGGGTAGCCACTGCCGTAACCGCCACCGTATCCACCATAGCTGTTGTAGCCGTTGCCATAGCCACCATAGTAGTCCTTGCCGTAGTAGTCGCCGCTCTTCCCGTAGCCGTAGCCGTTCTTGCCGTAGCTGTCGTAGACCCCACCGTAGCCGTAGTTGCTGTAGCCGTACACGTGCTTGTTCTTGCCATAGCCGTTGTCGTAGCCATAGGCATCACCGTAGTCGTTCTTCTTCGTATTGTCCTTCTTCTTGCCGTAGGCGTCGCAGTCGTTTGAGTCGTAGTCGCCCTCTTTCTTACCACCATTTCCCAGAAAAGAGCTCACGGTGCTTTCAGGGTTGACCGCAGCATTAGTGGTGGAGGCGGCAGTTGACGACGACGACGCGGTGCTGGGGCTGCTCTCCGCGGAGCTGACGACCTTGGCTTCGGCCTTGTTGCTTGAGACAGAATCTTGGGCAGCAGCTCCGCTGAGCAAGACGCAGGCAGCGAACGCGAGACTCTGAACGATCTTCATGGCTGACGAACTTGGGGGAACCTGGGAGCTTGGGGGAGGAGACTTGACTGGAAGACGAGGCGCACTTGCTTGTTCTGGAGCAAAAAGCAGAATGGGAATCCCAAACCCGACTGCGTGGCTGCTTTCATCTTGAACTACGCTCCAAGGGCTCACCTCGACCTTTTGGTATTCATTATCGAGTCGTCATGTGCGAGAAGTTGACTGTGAGGTGGCCAAGAGAACATTTTGGCGGCCACCTCAAAGTGATACATCAGTAGTGATTGAGACTGAAAAGTTTGGCACGATATTCTTCCTGTAGCTTCTAATTCTGACAGGTCGAGACGTAGCTTTCATTCTTTCGCCCACACTCGAAGCCAACCATCTTGACGTTCACCCCAATAATGAACAGTCAAGATGGTTGGGAACCCCATTGAACATTTTTGTCGAGAGACCGACCGAGGTCGCAATGGTGAGTTAAATTACCCCCAAGTCGCGTTTGAAGGGCGTCTGTTGGCGTCGTGAACGATCATCTCTTATTTAGCAAGCTGACATTGATCTCCAGTAGTCAGATCAGGACATTTTCGTGCGAGAGAAGCTACAGTCGCTGGAGGGATGTCGGGATTGAGTTTGGGCAAGTGTGTTAATGGTCAAACATGTTGTGTTTTATGCTGTAGGACTCAACTCACAACACACACTCTCATGGTCAATCCGCCAAGCTCAAAAGCGCAAACCTGGTTGTATATTCTCATTCATCGCTTTCTTTTGCTCCTACTCTCTTTCTCTCTCTTCTCTTCTTTAATCAAAGCGACTAGCAAGCAACACACAAAATGGGAATGAATCGGCTACTGCAGGACTGCAGTGATTGTTTCTTAGTCCCACGCGAGCAGCTTTTCCAGCTCCTCAATGTCGTCGGCAGGCGCCTGCACGATCTCGCGAGCGTAGTAGGCTTCGATCTCCGCCAGGTGCTGCTTGCTTCGGTCGTCGTGCACAAAGTTGATCGCGCAGCCCTTGCGGCCGAAACGACCGGTACGACCAATGCGGTGCAAGTACGTCTCCGGGTCCTATAGGAAGCACAACACACACAAAATACATGGGATTAGAAACTCTTGATACATCACAACAGTCAACATTCCAAAAAAATCACCCAAGCGCATCCACATACCGGCTGGTGGTCTCGGTTGAGCGGGATATCAAAGTTGACAACGAGCGACACACCCGCAACGTCAATGCCACGCGCGAGCACGTTCGTTGTGATCAGCACGTTCGTCGTGCCAGCGCGGAACTCGTCGATGACCTGGTCGCGCACTTCGCGCGCCATGTCGGCGCCGTGCAAAATGCCGACCGAGTGGCCGCCCGCGCGCATGCGCTTCGTGAGCTCTTTGCACGTGTCGCGGGACTGCACAAAGATCACGCACTTGCCGATCGTGAGCACGGCAAAGATATCCGAGAGCACCTTGAACTTGTTGTCCTTGGTCTTGCAGTCGATCCAGAACTGCTTGATGCCGTCCAGCGTGAGCTTCTCCTTCTTGACGGTGATGATGTTGTGGTCTGGCACCATGCGCTGCGCAAAGTCGCGCACTTCGTCGGCGTACGTCGCCGAGAAGAGCAGGTACTGGCAGCTGCGGTTCTTGATCATCTTCTTGATCGCCACCGAGCGGTCGCGCATGCCGTCCTCCGACACCATCACGTCGGCTTCGTCAAGCACAAAGATCTTGATGTGGCGGGTGTCAAGCTGCTTCTTCTTGATGAGCCCTTCAACGCGGCCGGGCGTGCCGACAACGACCTGCGCCTGCACCTGCTCGCCCTTGGCGACGTCGACACCCGGGATCGCGAGGAACGTCTGCACGCCAATGAACTTGCCCATGGCGTTCACGACCGCCATGATCTGGCGCACGAGCTCACGGGTCGGGCCCACGCAGAGCGCCTGTGGCGCCTTCAGGCTCACGTCCACGCGGAAGAGCATGCCGAGCGCGAACGTCGCGGTCTTGCCGGATCCGCTCTGCGCCTGGCCGATCAAGTTCTCAGGCGGGCTGTCGTAACGAATAGGAATAATAAACGCTCAGTCAGTAACATTGATCTCTTGTATGGATGATACGGTAGATAGATGTACAGCACTTACTCGGCGAGGATCAACGGCAACGCGACGGACTGGATCTTCGATGGCTTCGAGAACTTCATCGAGTACACGCCCTTCAGCAGCATCTCTGGACTGTAAGACACACAACAAACGATCTTCATATCAGTACAATGGTACCGCATGGCAGCAGGAGCGCAACAAACGGAATGCATCCAAAATCCACCCAACTGTAGACAAGATGCACAGCATTTCACTGTACACGCGCACATAGAGAGTCATTCACATGCACACACACACACTAGCAGATAACAACGTACAGGTTGAGCTCCTCGAACGTCACGGCCGAGTAGAGGTTCGAGTTCGGGTCGTTCTGCAGCACGTCGAGCTCTGCCTTGTAGTCTTCGTCGTCGAGCCCCTGGCCGAGCGCGAGGATCTCTTCGAGCGACTGCGTCACTTCCTCCACCTCATCTTCAGCGGTCGCGCTGGTCTCCTCCGCCTCAGTGGAGGCGGTCGTAGTGGTAGTAGTAGTAGTGGCGGTGGCGGTGGTCTCCTGCTCTTCTGCGACGACGACTGGCGCGTCGGCGGCGGCGGGGGCGGCAGCGGCAGCGGTGGTGTCACTCATCTTCGCTCTCTGTCCTTCCTTTCTTTCTTTGGCTCAAAAGCGCGCTTTTGGCGTTCAAAATGAAAAGGGAGAGATCTACCGGTATTTCACACCGGTACTTTTCGTGATGGGTTGAAAATTACTGACTCGATACCGGTATACCGGTGCATTAGAGTATACACTTTCTGATTATGCTGCATTGGTCATTTGCATCACGGCAGGCAGGAGACCCAGACAACTCACCGCGCTGCTCACTCGCTCGCTGTAAACTTGTCCAGGTACCCTCCTTCTTTCATCAGATCGAAGAAGTGGCCGCTGCCTTTCTTCACGAGCTCCTCTGGGGACGCAAACTCCACGATGCGACCGCCGTCCAGAACCAGAATACGGTCCGAGTCCAGAATCGTGTCCAGACGATGCGCGATGGTCAGCACCGTCGACGACGCAAAAGCCGTGC